>CAUYLG010057329.1:0-184039 GCA_963573385.1 Cacajao melanocephalus
TACAACCAAGACACCCTCATCGCTACCTGAAACATTATTAAATACGAAGGTATTAAAATGCTACTTTCAGAAGGCAAGACAAACTATTAAAATGAATACCGGGCTGAGTGCGGTCGCTCATGCCTATAATCCCAGCACTTTAGGATGCCTAGGTGGGTGGATCACGAGGTCAAGAGATCAAGACCATCCTGGTCAATATGGTGAAATCCCGTCTCTACTAAAAATACAAAAAATTAGCTGGGCATGGTGGCGCGCACCTGTAGTCCCAGCTACTCTGGAGGCTGAGGCAGGAGAATTGCTTGAAGCCAGGAAGTGGAGGTTGTGGTGAGCCGAGATTGCGCCATTGCACTCCAGCCTGGGTAATAAGAGTGAAACTCCGTCTCAAAAAAAAAATAAGTAAAATAAAATAAAATGAATACCAAGATATATTCAAGGAATGATTTTTTTTTAAATCTAAAAAACTCATGTTCTCTCAACACATGAGGACTAAAACCTAGGGTTTCAATTAGTGGTTCAAAAACTTCAGGCTTTTCATGCATCTGTAAAAAAACAAAAGGACATCTAAAAGGCTTATATACTTGACTGATCCTAAGATTCTCTGAAGAAAAGAAAATACTACCGTTAAAGACCTCTGCATACTGAAGAGTAAAGGAAAAATAATAATGGCAGCAAAATTGAGAAAAGACTTGGCACTTATATGGTTCTTTGGAAGAGAATGCAACCATTAGCTTTTCTCCTCACTTTCTGAAACAGATATTATCTATTACTCACTGTACTGTCCACTGCTAGTCTGGTAAATTGGAGTTGGCACCGTTACAGTGGTGATGGCAGGTGCTGAAGTCTCCTCTTCAGACTTCTCTTCTTCAATCCTTGGCACTCCTGGTGCATCAGAAGATAAGTCATTCAAAATTTTCCTAGAAAATTAGAAAACTAGAATAATTAAAAATATAAGTAAAATTTATTGGCTGAATACAAATAATAAGGATGAGAAAACTAACAGAAAGCTGCTAGTGATTAGGACAGAAGTTTATTTTTTTTTTGAGATGGGAGTCTTGCTCTGTCACCCAGGCTAGAGTACAGTGGGGTGATCTTGGCTTACTGCAACCTCCGCCTCCTGTGTTCAAGCAGTTCTCCTGCATCAGCCTCCTGAGTAGCTGGGATTACAGGCGCCCACCACCATGCCCAGCTAAGTTTTTTTTGTATTTTTAGTAGAGACGGGGTTTCACTATGTTGTCCAGGCTGGTCTTGAACTCCTGACTTCAGGTGATCTGCCCACCCCGGCCTCCCAGAGTGCTGGGATTACAGGCATGAGCCACCGTGCCTGGCCAGCAGAAGTTTAAAATATATAAATTACAAGAATAAACTCTTAATGGGTCAGGGATTGATCTAGATGTCAAAATGAACCCAAATAAGTACTAAAAAAATAGTTGAATTATCTTTAACCTGAACGTAAGGAAGGGTGCAATTAAGGGGAATAAAAAGACTGACCACATTAAAAACATCTTTTACATCTCAAAGAACACACACACACACACACACACAAAGTTGGAAAGTAAAAAAGTCAACAATCAACAAAGGGGAAAAGATCAAAACCTGATTTTTAAATTCTCAGTTCTCAGATTGGGAAACATAAAAAAGTGTAACAATATCTGTTAGCAAAGCTACAAAAAAAATATACTCTCATACATTGCTGCTAGGAGTATAAAACTGGCACAACCCTGATGTAAGGAATTTGGTGACATTTAAGGAAACATAAGTGTTCGTGCCTCAATCCCACTTTCAAGAATTCACCCCACTTCCAACAATATGAAAATAAACTTGCTTAAGATTATTCCCATTAGCACTGTTTCTAACTGCAAAATATTGGAAACATATATCCAAGGTCTAAAACACACACACACACACACAAAAAAGGAAAAAATATACTGGAAAAAATCTATATGCCCCTATGTAGGCGAGTGGCTCAATAAACTATGGTACCTCCAAATAATGGATATAGCATCTTTTGTGTAAGGAAAAAAGGGAAATAAAATATACATGTATCTGCTCATTTGTTGAAGACAAAACATCAGAACGGATAAACCAGAGCTTAATGATTTTAGCTATTTACTGGGGATGGGTGGGAAAGAAATGAAAATGACAAAAAAAATGGGGAGGTACTACTGAGTATACTTTTTTTGTGCAATTCTGACTTTTGGTACAGTGTTAAATGTTTCCCTTACTAGAAAAAAAAATAAAGATCAACAAGGATGGGGGGATAAACTCTAAAATGGAACACAAAAACAAAGGAACCATACCATATTTCAAATGAATAACATAATCACACTGAAAGAGGGGGGAAAAAAACCCCTAAAAAACCCTATCCCAAGTAATTTTTGGTATCTTAAATTTGTAATAAACTAGTTATAAACTCTGCTCCTTTATGCTGTTATTATAAAAAATGACATCTTCATATATCATGTGCTTATTCACATAAATTTACAGTTATTGTTGTATCCTTTTTTCTTTTAAATCACATAGAAAAAAAGAGGAGTTACAAACCGAAAGTATAATAATCCTGGCTTTCATATTTACCTATATAATTACTAGTAGTATTTGGTTGGATGTGCTTCAGGATCAAATGTGTTATATACTAACATGAGATATACTTCAAAGTTAAAATCTAACACTAGCTATATTTAAAATAAATTATAAATATAAATACATAACATATACTGGTAATATAAGATTTCTTAAGACCTCAAAATCAATTTATTGTTAGTCACTTAGGATTCTTAATTGTGAGGACACAGAAAAGGGTTAGTTTAGTAGCCAAGTCAGGGGGAAAAAGACCACCCCTTTGAAAAATAGGAATATATAAAAATAAAAATAATTTATACTAACAAGAAGAAAGATAATTATGAGTCAGAAGTTTATTAAAGTTGAAGTAAACTTGCCCTTCCTGAAGATATTTAATGTGGAGCTAATTTTTACACATTAAAAAATGGTTTTGGTTCACCTTGGAGGCAACGCATGAACTAGGCAACATCTATAGCTGAACACAAAAATTACAGTAAACTACCCCTAAAATTAGGGGATGTTGGTAAAGCATCACCCCAAGACAATTATTAAATTAATAAATAGCTATCCGTTAAGGACCATGGCATAGAAAATGGTTTGAAATGTGTTACTAATTAGATAAATAACAGAGCCTCAGAGTTGGCTTATAACTTTTAAATGCTATAACCTTATCAAATGTATTCCAACTTTTTAAACAGAAAGGCAGCCAGCACAGTCTATAGAACCAGAAACAGAAAAAAAAAAATATCAGGACTGGTGAGAGTAACAAGTGTTCTTAGTATGTAGGATAAGCTTCACTTTGAGACAAATAACTCAGGATGAAGAGAAGTAATCTATAAGGAGCTGACTTCAGCAACTACCGGTCTTCTGACATCTCTTTATCTGCAACTACCTAAGACTTCCTCCACATCTTTGATTCTATTAAATTCCATACCTGTAGGAAGGCCTCCTTGAAAGAATTTCCCTTCGCTTTTGGGAATCAGTTACACTATCCACTGATTCCTGTGAATCTTCACTTTCTGCAATAGTTGAAATCTGAAAATAAAGAAAAACTTTATCTTGATAATCAAATTTAGTTCCTATAAAATTTTCATTAAAAGTCAAATACAAAAAGTCATATATAAACCTTATATATGCTTCAGCAGAAAAAAAATCAGTTCTTATGGGAGATAACCACATCAATCACTCTCCCCTTTCCTTTACTTACCCTATAAATTAAGATGAAGTTAGAGAACCTAAAGTAGCTGCAGTTTAATTTTTTGTTCAGGACTCCATGTAATAAATCCTGAATGCATCAGTATTACTTATCAGTTTTTTCTTATATCTGTTGGAAAAACCTACCAACTAAAATAAGGTTTCTGATATAAGGGATAAAATGGATGGCGAAATATTTGGCCCTAAGTCTATATAGTGACTATACATATATTCTTTAACCGTATAAACACTTATGAATATATTTACAGTTGTACAGTAAGACCGGCGATCCATTATCACATCCCTGACAGCTGTTCCTAGCAAGTTAGGAAAAACTCCTACATGTTTCAGAGTTAGCATTCTATAATCACTTTTAAGTAAAAATTCAAGGTAAAGAACTATGCATTTCTGTTAAGAATCCCTGGACTGAAAAGTAATGAAGATAAGTGAATAAAGATTTTACATGGGATATTAATGATAGAAACTGGAATTTACAGATGACTATGTGTCAGGTGTTATGCTAATGCACTTACATATACTACATTACTTAATACTCACAGTAATGTAGGTGTCAGATGGGTACTATACTACTATATCTATTCTATAGATGGAAGAACTAAGGCACAAAGAAGTAACTCACCCAAGTTACAAAGCTAGGAAGTAGTGGAGCCACTGTCAATATTTATTACCTCCATTTTTAGACATTCTTACCAGCATCAAAATCCTTGTGATTCCAGTCTCAAACCAGACCACTCTAGTCTCAAACCAGCTTTGTTAGAAGCAGCAACCAGTGGCATTTTCACACCTTTTTCGACTAGAAGAGTTCACTTACCTAAGTATGCTTGATTGTCAAATTTATACTGTCAAAGTTTCTCTAAACAGCAGAAAGCTTTCCTGAACTAGGTGCACATTATGCTGTCAGAGTAAGAATTATTCTTAACCAAGACAAAAGGGTCTATGTAGGTTAGCTCCACGTCAAAATATATGGCAATGGCAGTAAGAAAACATTCAGAGGTACTTGAGAAATTCTAAGCATACTCTATGTGTGGTCTGAGCCTAACGGTTCTGCAAAGTGGGCATTCATTTTGACAGGGCTTTGTGATATGCATACTCATTTAAAAATGAAACCAGGTAAATGTAGTAACTTTTAGTAAAATATACTTATAATGAAGTAATCTGCCCCATCCAAACACTTTAAAGTCTAAGTACAGTCTGAAAGACCTAAAAATCAACAGGCAACATATAATAAATTCATAAATGACAGATAAAAAGATGGGTAAGGCTGAATTTAGTCTGTGATTTTCAGCAGAGTAATAATGCTATAATTACTGCCAAATGAGGACACAGAAAAGTTTTACATTAATCAGTAGCTGCTGTAAGTAGACCAAACAAAAGAGTTTCTGCACAAACTTTCTCATATACAGACGATCAGGAACTATGAAAAAGCCTGAGCAAAGGATTAGAAATTCAAAGAATAACAAGACTGAACTCAAAGCCAACAGTACTGTGACAACTGATATTTCCCTTCATTAATACTCCACTCAGAATCCACTTAGTTCCTCTGTGGCTCTTTCTGTGCCCACTGCTTGACTCTCATATGCCCCAACCTCCTCTTAAGAACATATAGTGATTAAGGAACACCACTGCCTCCAAGTTGGAATTCACTGAAACAATGTTAAAACATGCCATGTCAACTACCCACGATAGTTTTGAAATGAAACAAATTTTTTTTTTTTTTTGAGGCAGAATCACACTGTCATGTAGGCTGAAGTGCAGTGCAGTGGCATGATCTCCGCTGATTGCAATTTCCAACTCCTGGGTTCAAGCAATTCTCTTGCCTCTGCCTCTTGAGTAGCTGGGACTACAGGTGCGCACCACTATGCCCAGCTAATTTTTGTATTTTTAGTAGAGACGGGGTTTCACTGTGTTAGCCAGGATGGTCTTGATCTCCCGACCTCGTGATCCGCCCACCTCGGGCCTCCCAAAGTGCTGAGATTACAGGCATGAGCCACTGTGCTGGGCATTAATGTTGTTTTTTAATCTGTGTCCTTTGATTTTTTTTTTTCTAACTCTGGATCTACGGCCCTTAGTGAAAAAATAAAAGGTTGCCCTTTTCTGATCTATAAGAGTTTGTCAATTCACACAGAAGGAATTAACTTATTACTATTTACTGCTTATAACTTTTTAAATGTAAAGAGAATTCAGAGCATTGAAATGAATATAACACTTCCTCTTTGGGAATACTATCTGAAGAGAAGCCATGAAGCCAATTCCTTTGGAGTCCCTAATCTATCAATTAATCAATAATAAAAATATTGCCACAGAATATACCATTCCAAGAATGAAGCCTAATGTAAACTATGGATTTGGGTGATTATGATGTGTTAATGTAGGTTCATCAAATTGTAACACAAATGTACCAGTCTTGGGGGGGATGTTAAGAATAGGGGAAGCTATCCACGGAGCTGGGGAGGGAGTATATAGGTCATCTCTGTACCTTCCTCTCAATTTTGGTGTGAACCTAGAACTGCTGTTAAAAAAAATCATACTGGATCCACATTTCTGAGATCAATAAAAATCACATCAAAAATCTATTTTACAAATAACAGAATAAAAATATACATACGAAAAATTAATTATATCCCAATTATAAATATCACATCATCATCACATTCCAGTGATGGAACCCCTTCCTTTTGTTCTCATCTCCTGTCACTTATTAACTTCTTTCTGAATTCCTTAAAACAAGTCTTTAATTTTGGCTACTTGTAGGTCAACAAATTTTCAAAAGGCTAAACTACCACTTGTAGATATAAAGTTTTAAATCTGTATTTCTCAACTTTGGTTTGCTTAAAACCCATACTACCTGTTTATATTGAAAAGGTGGAGGACTCCCTGTTTTGATTATTGGAAATTTTAAAATAAACCATAATGTAACTAGAACCAATCAAAGCAATGGTAACATTCGATGTTTCCTAAAATACATGGTTCCCTGGAAACTTAAGTACTCTCTCTTAGTAGGGTTGAGATTTATGGTTTGGATAAAAACATTTTTTTAAGAGACAGGATCTCAGTCACCCAGGATGGAATGCAGTGGTATGATCACAGCTCACTGCAGCCTCAAACTCCTGGGCTCAAGTGATCCTCCAGACTCGACCTCCTGAGTAGCTGGGATTGCAGGCATGCACTACCACTCCCAGCTAATTTTTAATTTTTTTTGTAGAGACAGGGTCTTACTATGTTGCCCAAGGTGGTCTTGAACTCCTAGCTTCAAGATTATAGACCACTGGCCATTGCTCCTGGCCTTACAGTGTTTTACTCATTGGATCAAGAAGCTTACTGAAAGTCTAGATCAATGATCTTCAAATTCTTTTGATCTGCATATATCTCTTATAAATAAGAAAAATTTACGTAGGCATACATTTTGTTTCTAAATTTTATGTATTCATATTATAAAACAAGAGTTCTTAAAGAGGAAAAACATAAATAATAAAAATTTCTACATTTCTTAAAGAGAAATCATTTAATTTTTCAGGATAGTGAGAATTATATGATTTAATATGCTTCATTAAAAAATCATTTAAGTTTTCTTTTTTTTTTTTTTGAGACAGAGTCTCACTCTGTCACTCAGGCTGGAGTACAGCAGTGTGATCTTGGTTTACTGGCACCTCCATCCCCCAGGTTCTAGCGATTCTTGTGCCTCAGCCTCCTGAGTAGCTGGGACTACAGGTGCCCACCACTACGCCCAGTTAATTTTTGCATTTTTAGTAGAGATAGGGTTTTGCCATGTTGGCCAGGCTAGTCTTGAACTCCTGAGCTCAAGTGATCCACCTGCCTTGGCCTCCCAAAGTTCCGGGATTACAGGCATGAGCCACAGGAGCCTGGCCTCATTTAACACTTTATGATAGTCATTTAGAAATCAGATTCTAAGCTCAGGTTTTCTGAAACGTGATTTAATAACTGCTGGCACTGAAAAAGAAAACTCATGATATGTAGATAATAAAACTAGGGGCATTTTAGGTGTGCTTACTAAATGATCATTTTCATTTTCATCTACCAATTATGCAAGTGTTCAATGAGATTTATCTAGTTTATTTTCATCTCCTTGGCTCTAAGTCAGTTTATTGCATGTTAATAGGAAGGTGTTTCAATTCTGTGTTTTTAACAAGTAAGTCCAACACCTGCTGAAACTCCAGAAGACTTCTAAACAGTTTAGAAAGTTCTATTTATAGAGTTTTTAAAGTACACAGATTTGAGATTTTAAAGGAGACAAACTTACACTGTAAATTGCATGCCAATCACTTCCCTCCTCACTTACTCTATTCCAGCCATACCTTTCTGTTACTCCTTGATATCTCAAGTATACCCTCACTTCCAAACTTTGGATCTGCATGCCTTAGCCTCCTTCTTTGCCTTCTGGTCTCTGCTGTGTTCCCTGACCACATTACATAAAGTAGAACACCCTTTCCTCCACATCATTCTCCATCCCTTTCCCCTGGCTTTATTCATCTCTCTCGTACTTCTTCTCACTTGACACACTTTATTTCTTCCTAGTCTGTCTCTTTTCATTAAAATATGATCTTCTTGAGAACAGAGAAGTATTATTTGCTCATTGCTGTCTTTTATAGCAACTAGAACAGTAACTGGCACATAGCATGTGACCAATAAACATTTGTTGCAGGAATGGATGACAACTTAAAGTAATAAACTATTCTCACATCAAGAGAAATGTACCTTGTATATTTTGGAAACTTTATTCTGGAATACTAATGAGATCTTTCATCTAGAAGTTTGGGGGACAACTCCTCTCCTTGTTTGATCATCTCTTCTGATATAAACTACTTTCTAGTTATTAACACTAATCACTATTAACTGGCTAAGATAACCATTAAAATAGACACTCACAGTTTAGGCCCTTTAAAGAAAAAAATGTATTTCTATCTCTATTGTAGAATCCAGGATTAAAGAAGTCCAACATTTCTTTCATAAATACACACTCTTCAAATTAGAAGTACAGCTCACCTTAACAGACCTTAATGGAAAAATGTGTTCCTTAAAGATGAATACAAACAAATAAAAAAAATACATAATTCTATAGTTAATGACCATAAAATCTCCATGTCCAAATTATGTTGTCCCAGATTAAAATCAAGAACACAATCAACAATATCACATATTATAATTAAAAACAGTAATCTTAGCAAATTCTGTAGCTGTAACTTAATTTTTGTGTTCTTTATAGAAAGATCTTCTGCAACTGAAAAAGAGAAAGGTAGATGTGCCCAAGGTCAAAAAGAGAAAGGTAGATGTGCCCAAGGTCATTTGACTTATTAATGTCCAAACTGGGTCTGGAATCTAGGTGTCCTCACTAGCAGATCAACTTTTTAAAACTATTATCAAGAGGAGAATATGCGTAGGGAATTAGTAATGGTACAGTATGGAGAACGGTAAGGTAGCACTCAATGGAATAAAAACTAAGGCAAAGGACTATTGCTCAGTCATTGTGATTTCATAGAAATATCAAGTTCTTAGATCTTTACATGCACAACACTATCTTTTACTTGTTAACAAATTCCGTTCCCAGTGTCTTATGGAAATTCATACAACCTGATGATTTCACACAAAAACATTACTTCTCCTCCCCCACACTCCCACTTAAGTGTCAAAGTGAACCAAACGCACAAAGACAGAATGAAGTAGAGCTGGGTAATAGCAGTTTGATGACTCAATAGTATAAAATGGCTGACAAAATCTACTGAGGACATTAATAGAATGCTTCCAGGACAAAGACAGCACTTCTCCCCTCTACAAATATTAATCAGTTCTGGTTACCATATGTAAAGAAAACATAACAGCTCTCACCCAGAAGAAAACAACTAGGATGGTGAAGAGGAATCAAAGTTATACCATCTAATAAATGGCAAAAGAAAAATAAGTTTGTTTAGTCTGGAAATTTTCTTAAAAATAGGAAGGGTGCGGGGGATGGGGAAGAGGAAGCAGTCCAATAGAACAGGAATTAGACTTGCTAATCTAGTTTCCGAGAATAGAACCTGTGTTTACCCGGGATCACTAGGTAAAAGTTTTAGAAAGATATATTTTGGATCACCACAGGGAAGAATATTTTAGCAATCACTCCTAATCATAAATAGGTTACCTCAGGAGATTGAGCTTCCTTTCTCTGAAAGTGTTCAAGTAATGCTGGATTACCATTAGGAAGAGGGGAGAAATGTTATACAGAATTAAGCAACAGACTAAGGGCTGGGTAGGTAACAAGTATGGCCTAGACCCAGAAGATCTCCGAAGTTTTTGTTCACGTCTTGAAATTCCATGTTTATAGAGGAAAAGGACAAAGACATAAAGAATATTTTCTCACCTTCCTTTCTAATAATAGTTCTCTCCAAATCTAGGACCTAGGACTCACCTGTGTTCCGGAGAAAAGTCTTTTTAAGTCCTTACAGGAAGACTGTGAAGCAAAAAATATGAAATGGGAGGCTGGGGTTATGGCCTACTTGAATGAACGTTCAAGTCTTTTTTTTCAATAAGCTCAATTGCAAATATCTATACTGCTCTTGTTTCCCTACAGTTAATTAGAGTAGTCACCTTCAAAGGTCTACAGTGCCTTTATTACCTGTGGATCAAACCCAAAGGAAAGATCTCTTCTCTCCAAATAATAAGATAACATGCATAGTATAATTCCTGACCCTTAAGATGTACCCTCTGAATATATTATATCAAAGTACATACTGTAACTGAAAACCCTAAGCACAGCTGATTTTACAAATGCTTTATGTAATTTCTAAGTTCAAATAATATCTTAGGTAAGGTTATTAAATTTTGATCAAGGGTTTATTTTTCTCCAGTTATAGATTCAGAAAATTAGTTATTATTTTTGCATCTTAATTTTCCTTAACTGAAGTACTTCAGTCCTACAGTTTCTCCCAAACACTTCCATGTTATCTTATGTACTTCATTATTTTTCCCAATCAATTCTTTTTCTTCTGCGGCTTAAGAAATCAGTCATTTTCTTATGTTTGCTCTTTGGTATATATGTTCCTATACATAAGGTGACTATATAGATGCAGCATATTCCTTTACTGTGAATAAAATAAAACTCTGAACCAGATGTGTCCTTATTTTCATAACTAGTGAAAGGAGAGAGATATGGCTATAAATAATAGTTATTAAAATAGATCCAGAACTTTTTATACACATACCTGAACCGTTTGGACTTGTGGAGACTGAATAACTGATGGCTGGGCCGTCTGAATAACTCCATGGACTTGAACTGTCTGCCCATTAGGTAGCTGTACTAGAGTTACGGTGGGAGCAGACGATGTTGCATGAGCTGCTGGCATAGACACCTATGGTGTTGAACATAGAAAAGAATTATCATCACATATACTCTTTGGCAGTACTCATGCTCAATATGAAATAACTGATTAGAAACAAAAACGTGACCTATGTATTTCACCGATATGAAAGTAATGACTAAATTTAATATTCTTTAAGGAAAACACTATTAAAAAGGTCAAAAACTATACCCCTACCCTTTTCAGCTCTACCCAAGTGACAAAATATAAAAACTATTTTAATGTTATATTAAATATGTGACACAGACTCTCTGAACACGAGATATCACTTTATTTGTATGGTGCTTTACATTTTCCCACCTGCTTTCATTTCCAATTTCTGGTTTTGCTCTTTGAAGAAACTGAAGACTGGTGATAAGGATCTCCATTTTAAAAACAGAAATAACTGCTCAAAGAGATTAAGTGTTCACCCAAGGTCAACAGATATACTATCCTTGAAGAAACATAAAATTGTTCAGAATATCATGTTAAATAAGTCATGTTCTAAAATCTAACTGCTCTTAAGCATGAACAAACGTGACCTACTAACTCTAGAACTAAGGCAATTTTAATGAGTCAGTATCCAGGTTAAAAGGATCCTTAAATCATACATGTCTATCACATGGTATTTATTGCTTCTATGCTTGAACACATTCAGGGATAGGAATTTTATTTATTCATTCAGGAAACAGTTATTGGGGACCTATGTTCTAGGAATAATGTTAGAATTGAAACTACAAAAGTGAGAAAGATAGGGGCCTCTTGACTTCAAATAAATTACTGGGGGTATGTATGTGAAGGAATGGGGAAGAGACACAAGTAAACACAATTCAGTTAAGTAAATGAGGTTTGCAGTAAATGGGGAAGAGAGACACAGTAAACACAATTCAGTGCAGTAAAAGAAAAATAGACACACTGAGAATTACTCTACCCAACCTAAGAGAAGGGGGAAGCTACCAGGGAAGAATGTGAATTTAAAACAAAAGAAAAAAAGTTAAAACTTGCTATTACTTACAGGAAAGAGGCATAGAATTTCAAGTAGAGAGAGGAGCAGTGGCAAAAACAAAGAGAAATCGCATATGTGGCAGAGAGGGATAACCAGCAACTCAGCACCACAGGAGCACATAAGTGTGTTACTGTATGATGTATGAAGTTGGGAGAGAGAAAATAACAGGCAGGTGGGGCTAGATGTGCTAGTCATAAAAAGCCTGTATTATGTCACATCAAAGAAATTGCATTTTATCTTAAAGGTATTGGAGAAGCCACTGAAGGAATTCTGAACTCTTGAATACCATCGTGATGTTTCCATTTAGATAGATCACTTTAGTGGCAGTGTGAAAGATATATACTTCGGGGGAAAAACTGGTGGTGGGGAAACCAAGAAAGAAAGCCTATGCAGTAGTTAAGATGATGAAGGCCAAAAGTAGGGCAGTTAGCAGTAGTAGAAATGAGAATGAGGAAAGTGATTTTATGAAAATTTGGAAGCAGTCCAGAAAGGGCTTTATGAATGGTTAAAAGGTGAGAGAGGAATTGCAGAAGACCCACATTTCATGTCTGAGAGAGAACTGGTACACTATGTCCTTAATTGAAAAAGAGAATGCAAGAAGTAAGGACAAGCTTTTGGGTGACTGGGGTTGTAATGGAAGATGATGAAACTAATCTGACATCTGAATTTATAGAGATGTTATTTTAGCAGGGAGTGAAATATTTGACTGTGAAGCCTGGGGGGAAGATCTCTATAAAGACAGAGTCTTTGGCATATAGGTTACAACGAGGAGCTTCCAACTTTGGATAGTAAGAAAGTCCTTCCTTATTAATCACTTTCTTTCTGGCCACTATGAGTCTTGCTTAGTTTTATTTGATTCTCAAAATGAAGTCCAGGGAATAGCTTCATTAGAGTCACACAGGATACTCTATAAAGTCAAATCTAACAGGAACCCAATGATACTTTCCCCTACAGTAAAGTTTTAGAACCATAACCTTATTCAAAGTATCTCATCTCAATTCCATATAAATGCTCTTCTAATATTTAAAGCAATTACTATGTTCTCTATTCTGAGTCTTCCCTATGGAAAATATACCATGCTAACTCAATGAATAATCCCTTTTCTACATTAATAATTGTATATAATGGCTCCTCTCATTATAAATTTATAAAATACAGATATAGAGAAATAAAACAAAACCCTTTATCTCACTAGCACCCATAGCTAATCACTTTTAATATTTCTGCTATAGATCTTCTAGATATTTTTTAAGGCACATATATACATTCAGTTTTTATAACATGCTATCTTTACTCAGCCAACACTTCTTTCTCATGAAACCACTGAAAAACATGCTTTACCATATCAAGAACCCAAACTGTGGGAAAAACTAAGATAAAAGGAATTCCCAGGATGAAACAATACAACCGACTCTGGGGACAACCAGACCGGACAAAATAGTGTGACTCCAGAGATAGATATATTGAGGACTATTATCATAAAGATGCCTGCTGGCATTGTATCATCATCATCATCTTTTTTTTTTTTTTTTTTTGAGATGGAGTCTCGCTTTGTCACCAAGGCTCTGGAATGCAGTGGCACAATCTTGGCTCACTGCAACCTCTGCCTCTCAGGCTCAAGTGATTCTCCTGCCTCGGCCTCCCACGATAGCTGGATTTACAGGCGTATGCTACCATGCCTGGTTAATTTTTGTATTTTTAGTAGAGATGGGGTTTCACTATGTTGGCCAGGCTGGTCTGGAACTGCTGACCTATAGTGATCCACCTGTATCAGCTTCCCAAAGTGTTGGGATTACAGGCGTGAGCCATGGTGCCCAGCCTAGCATTGTATCTTCTTACCAGAGGGCAAAATGCACAGATGAGCCCAGATTCTTATCTGTGCTCTCTTGCCTTGACCCTGTATTGATCGAAGTTCTGGCTCTCTCCCCTTCATTCCTGCAGCCTGCCTCATATGAGTACATTAAACGTATTTGGCTTTGTCTTATTCCTGAAGGCTGAAGGTAAACCCTAGTGGCCTTAGGAGAAAACACAGAGCAGCCCACTCCTTCTGACTATATTCTTGCTGGAAATCCAGTAACTGGCTTACACTTTATCTCAGCCAGACACTCCAAGTGTGGTGAGCTCTCTATTTCCCATGATTCATTCTTAGTAGGTGACTTCTCTAGGAACTTTTAAACTCTTGGAGAAACTGAAGCTACATCTATCAGAGCTTCTGCAAGGATTATATTCTCCTGGAACATTCATCTGAAAGAGGCGGTATCACACTATTAGCTAGCAGGTTTGTATCTGTAATTTGCTTTTTTTAATTAACCACCTTTCTCATTCATATCTACGTAAACAGCTGTTAATAAAATATTTGATGAAAATACATGCGAACAAAATCATAAGAATGAGAGAAAATATTCTTAAAGATAGGATGTTAAGAACAAAGACGAAATGAAAGAATCAGGAATTATATTTAAAATATGCAGGAAACCAAAAACTACTCTCATCCTTAAAATTTCCTTACATGTCAACTTATTTGCTTATCATCATTTTTAGTTTAGGTACATAAACTTAGGTTTTCATATTATCTGCATCTACACTGCTGAAAAATAAATGTGTCATTTAAAAAAAAAAAGCAGTTGTCATACATAGCCAAAGTTTCCTTCCCTTATTTGGGAGCGTCAATTAATTTACCCATAAGTTTAAAATGTAACTATTTTTGGACCATTTTACTAAAAATACTGTATTATTTTTTAACAATACATTTTACTGTTGTTATTGAATTAATATTATCATTTCTAAACATATGCTAGTAAGTAAATAGGAATTTTGATATTATACGAACATCTCTGCTTGTTCTATGTACATCTCTGTAATAACAATTAAGGAAACATATTCCTCTAGGAAGAGACACAACCTGGTATCCCTCCATGTATTTTATACCTGGGCTAATGTGGCAATCTGTGGCTGGGCTTGAACTGTCATTTGTTGGTTTTCAGCTTCTGTTACAGCTGCATCTCCACTCTGCTGGTTCTCGGCTCCAGATTCCATGGTCATTTAGTTACCTATAACAATATGGAAGAGTGTTACAAGCACCACAGTGCTTTGTGCTTTTGTGACTTTAAAGGCAAATTTCAAGTTATAAATAGGTATATGTGGTGGTTAGATTAGCAAATGTACTCAGAAACCTAGTTAAAATATAATGTAGTTGAATTAGTGTCAAACTTGTTCAAATGTGCTGAGCTGTAAAAGTTCTGGTCCCTCCAAAAAAGAAAAAAACCTTTTTTCTCCTTGGCTGTTTCTTCCCAATGGGATATTACTTCATCTAGAAATAAGAAGAGATTCTTCTCTTACATGAATCTTCCCTATTAAGAAGGAGAGGTGCAGTGGTAGCAAAATTATAATTTTTCCAAACTATACTGAGGTACAGAGAGATGGCAGTGTGTGGAAGTGAGCTAATGATGACATAGCCTATTAGATACTGACCTCATGGTACCTCCTATAAGGGTATTTCCCCCCATAAGAGGGAAGAAACTGAGGAATTGTAAGCTACTTCCAAAAGCATTTACTTGTGGTAGGACAAAATCAGCCTGTTTCAAGCCCAAGAATTTTTAGAAATGAGGTTTTGCTCTGTTGTCCAGACTAGAGTGCAGCAGTGTGATCACAGTTCATCTCAATCTCAAACTCCTGGGCTCAAGCAATCCTTCCACCTCAGCCTCTGGAGCAGCTGAGAATACAGGTGCATGGTAACATGCCAGGTAATTTCAAGAGCGCAATTTGTGGAATTTCAAGGTAGAAAGGTGGAATAAATGGTCACAGAGCCAAATCAGAGGTGCCAAACACTGAAAAAGTTAAGGCACTCTGATGCCTCACACCATGTACAGCATGCAACACTATACTGTACACATACATACATACAAACATACACAGAGAAATAATTAAAAAAATTTTAATTGTAAAATTCTGGGTAAGATAAAAACTGCTCTTACTTTTTGGACTCTGCTTTGCTAAACACTTAGTATATTTGTTGGGTAATCTAACCGTGGATGGCAGCAAAAGTAGAGTGGAGAGCAATTCCTACTAGCAGCCGCTATTGTAAATAGAGGGTAGAGAAATCTCTGATAACTGGGGAGGCAATCCTGTCTAAAGGATTAAGGAAAACAGGCAATGTTTCTAATGCCTGTTATAATTCAGTGCCTTACATATTATCTGTCAAAACAAATTTGTTAATAGGGACTACCTTTAGTGATTCCACAAATAACACAAAAAGCCCACGACTTTTCCAGAATATATTTCATTTATTTTGTAACTGCAATTGATCATCATCCTTGTGATCATTACACTCCATCACAATGTATTACATACTTATACATCTTGCTATCTCTCATAAGGTTCTATAAAAAGAAAGTGTTTTACAAGTGACAGCTTAAAAAATGGAAACAAAAATATCTCTGTAGAAATGAATATAAATAGTTTGAAAACAATTTTCCATCATTAAGAGAACCATTACAAAATTGTAACAATGAAAAGAATATTAATACATTGTAAAATAGAGCCCCATTTATATTTTTAAAAAAGTAAAACAAATTGTAAAGGTTTATGCATGCAAAAGGTGTGCAAGATTAAACAGTAAACTATAAGCAGTAGCTATGAAGACAGAAATAGAATTTTGTAGAACTGTACAGAATGACTTTCACCTTTAACCCTTTACATATTTTAGTATTCTAATATTGACTAAGTTTCTTTCTTCCCATGAGCATGGATTCAGGATTACTTGTACAATTAAAACAAACTTTAACATCAGAAGACATGTATAACATTTTAAAATAATGAACCAAAACTATACTTTAATAATGATTTTGAAGTATATACAGAGTTTTAAAAACACCAGATCCTTTTTATATGAAATTACCATTTATTTATATTTTGTCTAAACTGTTTACCCTGTATTTCTAAATTATAAAAAATAACTTAAAAAAAGTTATCAAATAACTTGGTTATCACTGGTGATTAACTCACTGAGTTGTAAATTTGCAACCTGTGGTCTTTTAAACTAAAAATTTAAGAAAGACATCAGGCCAGGCATGGTGGCTAACGCTCATAATCCCAGCACTTTGGGAGGTAAGGCAGGAGGATCACTTGAAGTCAGGAGTTTGAGACAAGCGTGGCCAACACAGTGAAACCCTGTCTCTACTAAAAATACAAAAATTAGCTGGGCATGGTGGCGGGCACCTGTAATCCCAACTAACTACTTGGGGACGTTGAGGCAGGTTGCAGTGAGCTGAGATCGTGCTTCAGCCTGAGTGACAGAGCTAGACTCCATCTCAAAAAAAAAAAAAAAAAAAAAAAGTAGACATTCACAATTTTTTCTCCGTTTTCTCCCCTATACCATCATCCATCATTTTATCCTAGAATGAAGATAAATATAAATGTATCATAGTACCTCCTTTGCAGACAAGAGTATACACAACCATTTTTGAAAGACTTTATTCCAAGCCACATTTTTAAAGCTATGCTGTCATCTGATATGTGTAGTTTTACTTTACCATTTGATTAAACACAATCTAATGCACAGATCAATCATTTATTTTTATCTACAACACATTGAGACTACTATTTTTTTGACATTTAAGGTATATAACACCATTACAACTTTTTGTTTTGGAAAATAAAGTATTACTGTATTACAATAAAGGAACAAAGCCATTAGCAAATACAAGTAAATTTTACTTAGAAAGATATACTCAAAGTGCTTTTCATCCTCTTCCTTCCACACCTGGATAATATTACTTCTTTTTAAAACAAAGTGTGATATTTCCAATGTATAGGAGCCTCACTTAAATAACTAGTGTTTTATGATCATTTCATTCGAGTGGCCTACCAAACCTTTTTAGGGTAGAGGATAGCCTTCTTAATTTTTATAACTTTTATCTTAAGTAGATACTAACCACTTGGGCAATCATACAAATACAGTCTTTCATCAGAAAAAGTAGGCCTTTTCTCAAAGTGCTGGTGAGATTTTGGACTTTGAAAGTTTTTGCTCTTTTTGTTTATACCCTCAGGTGTAGAGTGAAGAGATGGTATAGTATCACGTGTAAAATTTTTATTTTCCTATTAACCCAGTATCAGTCTGGTCGATAGTGCCATATCCAGACACATACGCGGGTTCCCAAGTTGTATGAAGAGATTCTTAACTCACTAAACAAATGCAAAAAATAACTAATAAAAGACTGAATAATGCTACAAACTAAGACCAGATACATATGAACTCAGAATGTTACATGAACATCAGGCCTGGAACATCAGAAACAGAATGTATTGGCTTGATAATTTTGTAATTCTTGTTCTTTCAATGATTCTGTTTTTAAAATTTATTTGGCATTAAGGTTTAAGATTTGGGGGGTTTATGATTTATCTTAAAATTAACATAAGAAAATAACATTAGAAACTATGAGCTTATATAACAAATTTTGAAATAGTGCTATGGCTAAAAGAAACAATTTTTTAACCAATTGACAGACATACATCATTTTGCTATAATGGTCTCCAGAATTCTACCTCTTAGTATAAAAAGTAAAAACTCAAGTGATTCTGTAGTATTATTCATTAAGATTTGTTCTAAGTAGGTGGGAAACATAGCCCAACACTTGATAACAAGCTGGATTTGTCACCAAATGGCATTGTCTCCAGTGGTTGTTGGACAAACTAAACTTTCTGTGTTTCAGTTTCTCATCTGTAAAAACAAGAGGGATTAATTTTAAAAAAAAAAGGTCTTCCAAATTTAAATCCTCTGATCCTAGGAAGTGAGGCCATAAAAACTATGCATAGGCCATACACAGTGGCTCATACCTGTAATCCCAGCACTTTGAGAGGCTGAGGCAGGCGGATCACCTGAGGTCGGAAGTTCAAGACCAGCCTGACCCAACTGGAGAAACCCTGCCTCTACTAAAAATACAAAATTAGGCAGGCGTGGTGGCACATACCTGTAATCCCAGCTACTCGGGAGGCTGAGGCAGGAGAATCGATTGAACCCGGGAAGTGTAGGTGGCAATGAGGCGAGATTGCACCATTGCACTTCAGCCTGGGCACCAAGAGCGAAACTTCGCCTCAAAAAAAAAAAAGAAAAAGAAAAAAGAAAAAAAAAAGCATATACATATAATTACAGAGGCCACATAATAAAATAATAAAGTAACATTTATGATAAAGGAAGTATTTCCTTTTACTATATACCAATATACATAGCAAAGAACGACACATTGAATAAGAGGTCTCCTAGTCTCTTGATCCTGGGCAAATACAGAGATATTCCCATCCGTTTGTACAATCATGAGACTGTAATACCACCTGAGATTAGCAGTATTTTTTAAAAAAGCTACAAGACCAGACTATTACCCAATGAAAATTCTCTCTTTCACATAGTGAACATTGTCTCTTATTATGTTGCTCTGGTCATAACTGTTGTTATGGTTATTAAACAGTTAATTATAGTCCCTTTGCTTAACCTCTGAAGAAATTTTTCCTTTCCATCTTACCTCAAGAAATTTATCTGATTAGGTTTCCTAACAGTAAAGGACTGTAACACTTTTATACCCTTTTCCACAGTAAAAACAGAAGTAGTTATTAAAAGTCTCAGCAAAGTGTCAAATGAGTGCTTCCATGACATTTAAAAGAAGAGACTACCTTCAGCAATAGGAGAATGGGAGAATTCCAAAGAGGCATCAAGGATGAATACAGTATTGATAAGTTTGGGAATAACTTTTTTGATAAAAATGGTATGAGCAAAAAGGCTTGAACTATAACCCTGAACAGAAATGAGTGACTTAGTGGCTGATACAATACTGTGTATAGAAAGCAAGGAGAAAAGATAAATGATAATAGCTACTGGGAATAAAGCAATGAACAAAATAAAAATTTTAGAAACTCTGCTTTTATGTAGCTTACATTCCAGTGTATGGCGGCAAGGGAGAGCAAGTAAACAAGTAGAACATCTAAGTCAGATGATGGGAAATGTGTAGAAAAATAAAGCTGGAAAGAAGGTTGGAGGTTCTCAGTATAATAAAGAACTTTTACTGATAAAGTAGCATTTAAATTCATCTACTCAAGACCTGCACAGATCTATACTTAATCAGGGACAAATTCTGGCACCACTGTTTCCTTACCTATCTATCTATAGCAAGTTAACACAAATCTTCATCAAATTACAAATGAAAGCTCATAATAGAAAGCAAGCCCGTATCACCACTTTTTTTTTTCTCAATCATTAAGCAAAAGGAAAGAATGCTATATATACATACCTTAAAATATTTTGGCTTTTAGGAAGTGCTCCAGTCCTTATTATTTTCAACATTCTAGTTCAAGTTTATAAAAAATAAACCCATCTTCCCTACAACCTAGTAAACTTTTTAAACTCCTAAATCTAGGACAATTTTGACTCTAGAGAAGAAATAATACATTCATAACTAATGAAACACATGCTATGATTAAAAAAAAATTAGAATGACCTCAACTAGAAATAAGAAAAACACAGTCCCCTGTACACTAGCAAGTGGGCAACTCCTCCTGAACTTTCACCAATCAAGAATTCCAGGGATTTAGGTAAATCACATGGCAGAACTCCAAAGTCTCCAGGGTAACCATAGCAAAACGCATATTTGGGCACATGATTTTAAAACTAAATGACCACTTTGTTGTCACAGTCAGATCTGTTACTAAAAATACTCTGCATAAATATATCTAGAAGTACCTACATGTGACACATAATTGTTAGCCAGGATGGTGTCCATCTCCTGACCTCGTGATCTGTCTGCCTTGGCTTCCCAAAGTGCTGGTATTACAGGTGTAAGCCACCGTGCCTGGCCAAAGCCTTGCTAATACATTCTTATACCCTTGAAATGTTTTGATTTTCTAGAGTGTTATAATGTTCAGGTGCTACACAATAGACTTTAGCTTTCCAAGAATCAATAACTATGTTACACTGTCTACTGTTTTCCTCTACTTTTTTTCCTGCACTTTTTTTTGGGAGGTGGGGGGAGGGCTGTTAACCTTAAAATACTTGTCATTTATCTTTACCACATGTCCAACCTGTCAGAGCCGAGATATATGTAATCAATACCGGAAACTTAGCAAAGCTCCAGGTTTCTGACGCTAATAATAGTCTACTGATGTTACATACTGTACACCTTCACTGAAACCATACAGGAAAAAAAAGCATATTCAAATGTTCTATGCATATACAAATACATATATATGTACACACGCCCCCCACCATGTATCAACCTCAACTGAATAAACTTTAGACTAGATTAGACTGATCACACTGTAACAAAGGTTATAAATGTTTTAAGGGAACAAGTTAGAGCAGACAATGTGGTAAATGAAAATAAAATTGGTATCTTTATTAAGCTGAATTTTCTCTATGCTCCTACTAAGGTCCTTCTGCTTTAAACAGTAGACAAATCCTTATTTCAGCCTCCAATCTAGATATCAGAAAGTAAGAAAAGTTGTACATGAAGTTAACTCTGTGATCTGAATTTGATAAGATTTAAATTAATTACAAGACAAAAATAAAGCTTGAAAATTTGTTTACTTTTATAAACTCTGTATTAATAGTAAACACCAAAATAAACTGACCACCACCACATCCACCAAAAAGAGGGCAATATATAGCAAAAGGGAATCTGTTTTTTTTGGGGGAGAGGTTAGGAAGATGGTGTTTCGCTCTTGTTGCCTAGGCTGCAGTGCAAGGGAGCAATCTCAGCTCACTGCAACCTCAGCCTCCCAGGTTCAAGTCATTCTCCTGCCTCAGCCTCCCAAGTAGCTGGGATTATGACGTGCACCACCACACCCGGCTAATTTTTGTATTTTTAGTAGAGACAGTGTTTTACCATGTTGGCCACGCTGATCTCGAACTCCTGACCTCAAGTATCTGCCCACCTCGGCCTTCCAAAATGCTGGGATTACAGGTGTGAGCCACCGAGTCTGGCCTGGAATCTTTTTAATACTATTTAAGAAAATAAGTTCTCTGATTTTATTAGATTTAACTCAGAGAAACCGTTTAAGTTCAATATTTTGTATTTCATTATTGCTGTTTTGTAATTACCAGTATATTTGAATGCCATCCTTGGTAGGTAAACTTGTTTTTAAAAAATGTAGCATACCCTATGACAAAGATACTGTTCTTGAAGGAAGTATTTAACAGAAGTGTGTCAGAAAAATGCCGGGCAAGCACACTGGCTCAAGTCTGTGATAATCCTAGCACTTCGGGAGGCCGAGGAGGGCAGATTACTTGAGGCCAGGAGTTTGCGACCTGCCTGGCCAACATGGTGAAACCCTGTGTCTACTAAAAATACAAAAATTGGCTGGGTGTGGCGGTGTACACCTGTAATTCCAGCTACTCAGGAAGCTGAAGCAGGAGAATGCCTGAACCCAGGAGGTGGAGGTTATGGGGGGAGGTGGAGGTTATAGGGAGCCCAGATTGCACCACTGCATTCTTGCCTGGGTGACAGTGAGTGAGACTCCATCTCAAAAAAAAAAAGTCATCTGATTTATAGAAACACATTGCATGGTTTATGACAGCCATCCCAGAATATGTGACTAAATCTATAGCACCTCTCAAAAAGAAAGCTGTAGTGCTTTCTTAAATCAGTTATTTTGTTTTTTAAATTATTTGCAAAGTTTACTTGCCTTGTCTTGTTTTCCTTCAGGTAAGACTATACTCATGAATCTGAAACAAGTCTTCATGTAGCTGGCCACCAAGAGACAGTGTTGCTTAGCAAAGCAGCAGCCATGACTATGCATTATTTTAGATAACATTTATATCTCATCTCTTTCCATTCCCCTTTCATTCCAAACACCCACTTAATACTATGTTCACAGCTTTTTACACTTTGAACATCTTGAAGAAGTGATCTCACAGAAACCTCTATATATGAAGTGTTATTAAATGGATATTTGGAACTGATTTTTTTTAAAGCAAAAAAGGATTATATTCTTCCTACAGTTACTTTCATAAAAGCAATTTTTATGCTGACTGAAGAATGAAGCTGTCTTCAAATTTTAGTTCTGGTTTGTAAACTAGCTCAATGCTGAGACTGTAAGGACCCAAAAGTTATTATGCCCTGAAGTTAAATATTTACAGCCTACTCACATTTACTTAAGAAAACCGAAATGATTATGTCAAAACCACTACATCCAAATGGGAGATGAATGTCCCAAATGTTTTTTTTAAAATAAGTTTATGAAGTAAATTTGTTATTTTGACAGTTGTTTTAAACTAAATTTTGAAATGTTCTTTTTGGTGAATTATTTACAAATTAGACATGGAAGAGTAAAAATTCAGTTTTCCAGAGGTGAGACAGCACATGTTATGGCAGGAGTCATAATACAGGAATTCTGGTGTTAGCTGACTTCACAGATGGAGAACAAAAGATGTCAAGAGATTTGTAAAGAATTTTCAAGACTTCAGGGTTATACTAGATAGCCTCCAATGTTATAAAAAGTGAGGTGTTCTCTGTATATTTGGCTGTGGAACTATGTGGACTATTATGCAATATGCTAATTACTTTTGCTTACTAGTAAGCTAATTATTTTGCTTACTAGTCAAACAGCAAAGGAAAAAGCCCAAGAACTCAAAGGTACCAAGGATATACTGGAATACATTTAAAAACCGACCATGGTTAATCTATAAAACTGATCAATGGCATGCAGACAATAGTACATACTTTATGTACAGGTTTTGATGTGCTTTTCTTGTTGTTTTTTTGTTTTGTTTAGTTTTTTTTTGAGACAGGGTCTCACTCTGTCCCCCAAACTGGAATGCAGTGGCGTGATCTCAGCTCACTGCAACCTCTGCCTCCTGGATTCAAGTAATTCTCCTTCCTCAGCCTCCCGAATAGCTGGGATTACAGACATGTACCACCACACCTGGCTAATTTTTGTATTCTTAATAGAGACGGGGTTTCACAATGTTGGCCAGGCTGGTCTCAAACTCCTGACCTCAGGTGATCCGTCCACCTCGGCCTCCCTAGGTGCTGGGATTACAGGTGTGAGCCACTGTGCCCAGCCTATTGCTTTTGTTTCTATTTTAATCTTAGGGTTCATTCTTGGTGTTGTACGTTCTATGGACAAATGCATAATGAGATGTATCCACCATTACAGTATCATACAGTGTTTTTTCCTTTATGTACAGTTTTGATAAAAGACTTGCTTCGAATTTAGGCATCTTCATCCTTAATCTTGAAAGAATCAATATCAAGTTCAACCTTCCACGTAGATTTACTGTTTTTTACCATTCCGGTAGTGATTTCTGGTATGGTCATTTTGATTGTCACAATCTCATGCTATTTCTCATGTCTCAGAGGCTGGAAGTATCAGATGTAATAAAAACTCAAATTAGAAAACCTTCCTTTTAAGCTTTGGACAACCAATCTGATTTCCTCAATTAAAAAACTACGTTCACTTCCTTTAATCTGTAAAACTCTAAAGGGAACTGTTCTTAACCTTGACCTTTCAGATTTATGACCCTTTAATAGGGAATCACTCATAAATATTCTGTGCCTACTATATAGTAATGACTACAGAGTTTTCAGCAGAACTGGACATTACTACATAGTAGTAGTCCCATACTATGGGACTATAGCATAATACACATTAGAAACTTTCTCTGGAATTAGGCTGGGCACAGTGACTCATGCTTATAATCCAAGCACTTTGAGAGGCCAAGGTGGGTGATCACTTGAGGTCAGAAGTTCATGACCAGCCTGGCCAACATAGTGAAACCTCATCTCCACTAAAAACACAAAAATTAGCTGAGCATGCCTGGAGTCCCAGCCACTCAGAAGGCTGAAGCAGGAGAATCACTTGAACCCAGGAGATGGAGGTTTCAGTAACCCGAGATCATGCCACTGCACTCCAGCCTGGGCAACACAGTGAGACTCTCTCAAAAAAGAACCTTTCTCTGGAATGCTTCTACATTGTTGGTGGGAGTGTAAATTAGTTCAACCATTGTGGAAGACAGTGGGGTAATACCTCAAAAACCTAGAGGCAGAAATACCATTCGACCCAGCAATCTCCTTACTGGATATATACCCAAAGGAATAGAAATTGTTCTATTGTAACAATACATACACGTGTATGTTCACTGCAGCACTACTCACAACAGCAAAGACATGCAATCAACCTAAATGCCCATCAATGATAGACTTGATAGAGAAAATGTGGCACATGTATACCATGGAATAATATTATGTAGCCATAAAAAGGAATGAGATCATGTCCTTTGCAGGGACATGGATGGAGCTGGAGGCCATTATCCTTAGCAAACTAATACAAGAACAGAAAACCAAATACCACATGTTCTCACTTGTAAGTGGGAGCTACATGATGAGAACACATGGACACATGATGGAGGGGACAACACACACAGGGGTCTGTCAGAGGGTGGGGAGTAGGAGGAGAAAGAGCATCAGGAAAAATAGATAGTAGATGCTGGGCTTAGTACCTGGGTGATGGGATGATGTGTGCAGCAAACCACCATGGCACACAATTACCTATGTAACAAGCCTGCCCATCCTGCACATGTACCCCTGAGCTTAAATAAAAGTTGGAAATAAAAAAGAACCTTTCTCTCAAGAGCTTACAAAAACGAATGAGATAAAATACGTATTACATATGAAAAAGCTTGACAGGTATAAATTATTATAACCAGTTTAACTATAAACAAATACTTAACACTGGTAATTTTAAACCATAAACTTCTATTTGGAAACGGTAGGAATACAATGAATTGTGGAAAAAAGAAGTATAACTGCCTATTTATGGTAATTTGATGCAGATCTGATTAAAAACATAATGAAATCAACGTATTTTTTCATGATCTTGGCTAGAATATTTGCTCTAAGTGAGCTGTTTACAAACCTAAACTAATATTGCTTAAAGACAAAAATTTTAATAACCATTAATAAAGCAAAAACTCTGAAAACTTCACAAAGAGATAATACTAAAAGAGTGATTAAGATTAGGCCTTACTTACTGTGAGGCTCTACACAGTAAGTACATCACTTAAGTTCTCCAGGACTCAGCTTAATTATTTGTAAAAGAAAATGAAGGAATGTCTACTCGCCCCCCTTTCATGGGTAAATGTTTGTAACTGTGAATCTCCCAAATATGGTAGAATTTATGAGTTATACACTATAATCACATAGTCATTATAATAAATTCTCTCATAATAAATAGTAAATTATTGAAATATAGTTACAGTTGAGCCTCGGTTTCTAAAGATTCAGCATCTGTGGATTCAACCAACTATGGATCGAAGATATTTGGGGGGAAAATAATCCCCAAAGTCCCAAAAACAAAGCTTGAATTTGCTGCATGCTGAGTCCTATGTTGAACCCATGAGAGTGAAGTGATGAGCAGGCACTGTATAAGGTATTATAAGTAATCTAGAGATGATTTAAAGTATATGGAAGGATGTATGTTGGTTATATGCAAATACTATGATACTTTATATAAGGGACTCTAGCATCTGTGGATTTGGTACCTGAGGGGGTCCTGGAACCAGTTCCCCATCGATACCAATGGACAACTGCGCTTCAAATTAAAATGTTGCACTCAAAATTATTTCTTGATTTTTATCTTTGCTTCTTTCATCTGTCACTCCAAACTATGGGATATGGACACAGAATAAAGGGAAGACCTGAGGTAGGTGGACTGTAACTCCAAATATACATTAGTAGCTTTAGTTATTTTTCATTAAATAATGGTATCTTGTTTACCTGGGCCTTCACAGAGATTTTTTTAATGTTTATAATGATTAAACAAGAATTTGTAATGTACAAACTATAACACCAAAACACAAACAATAAAATAAAAATTAGATGAACTGGAAATCATCAAAATTAACAACTTTTGTGCTTCAAGAGACACCATTAAGAAAGTGAAAGGACAACCCACAGGAGAAAATTTTTGTGAATCATGTATCTGACAAGAGACTTGTATCTAAAATAAACAACTATTACAACAAAAAGCCAACACAATTTAAAAATGTGCAAAGGGTCTAAACAGAAATTTTCCCAAAGAAGATATACAAATGGCCAAATCAGCACATAAATAGAAGCTTGGTATCATTAGTCATGAGGGAAATACACATCAAAACCAAAATGAGCTACCTCTTTGCACTCAGTAGCATGGCTATAATAAAAACAACAACCAAAACCATAATAACAAGTGTTAGTGAGAATGAGGGAAAATTCAAACCCTCATACACTGCTAGTGGTGCAGTAGATTGGAAAACAGTCTGGCAGTTCCTTAAATGGTTAAACACAGTTACCATAAAATTCCATTCCTAATACTCAGAGAAATGAAAGCAAGTCAACATAAATGAATGTTCATGACAGCATTACTTGTAATAGTCAGAAAGTACAAATGTCCATGAACTCACAAATAAAATGTTGTATATCCATAAAATTGACTATTATTTGGCAATTAAAAATGAATACTGATACATACTACAACATGAATAAACCTTGAAAATGTTATGCTAAACAAAAGCAGCTCACCACAATGGACACTGTGCTATGTAATTCCACTTACACACAATGTCCAGAATAGTCAAACCTAGACAGACAGAAAGGAGATTAGTGGTTCCCTAGGGCTGCAGGTATGGGGAGATTAAGAGGTGATGGGTAAAAGATGTGAAGGTTTCTTTTTGGGGGAATGAAATGTCTTAAAACTGACTGTGGTGACAGATGCATAACTTGATGAATATACTGAAAAGCACTGAATTGTAAACACCAAATGGGTGTATTGTACAGTTCGTAAATTGTATTTCAATAAAGCTGCTTAAAAAAGAATCTATGATGTCCAGTTTTTAACTGTAATACATATACAGTCATGTGTCACTTGATGGTAGTATGTTTTGAGAAATTAATTTCATTGTGAAAACAAAACTTAGACGGTATAGCCTACTATGTACCAAGGCTACATAGTATAGGCTATAAACCCATAGAGCCTGTTATTGTAATGAATACTGTGGGAACTGTAACACAATGGTAAGCATATGTTATCGAAACATATCCAAACAGAAAAGGTGAAAGATATAAAATATAAAAAATGGTACATCTGTACAAGACGCTTATAAAAAATGGAGCTTGCAGTACTAGAAGTTGGTCTGGGCGAATCAGTGAGAGAATGTGAAGCCCTAGGACATTACTACACACTACTGTAGACTTCATAAGCACCATGTACTTAGGCTACACTAAATATTTTTTTTTTTTGAGATGGGGTCTTGCTCTCGTTGCCCAGGCTGGAGTGCAGCAGTGTGATCTTGGCTCACTGCAACCTCCGCCTACCAGGTTCACCTGCCTCAGCCTCCTGAGTAAGGGATTACAGGTGCCTGCCACCATGCCTGGCTAATTTTTTACTTTTAGTAGAGACAGGGTTTCTTTCGCCATGCTGGCCAGGCTAGTCTAAAACTCCTGACCTCAGGTGATCTGCCCGCCTCAGCCTCCCGAAGTCCTGGGATTACAGGTGTGAGCCACCGCGCCTGGCCAGGCTACACTAAATTTATATAAACAAAATTTTCTTTCATCAGTAATACATTAACCTTAGCTTACTGTAACTTCATACGCATTTTAACTTTTTGACTTTTGTAATAATGCATAGCTTAAAACAGAAATACATTGTACTGCTGTACAAAAATATTTTTTCTCTACAGGGTTTTTTAACTGAAAGCAAGTTTATTTATAATGTAAAGCAATAAAAGAATCTAAGGTTTTTTTCCTATTAACTTTTTAAAAATCTTTTGTTAAACTTTATTTTATTGAGACAGGGTCTCACTGTTGTCTAGGCTGGAGTGCAGTGGCACAGTGTCAGCTCACTGCAACCTCCGCTTCCCATGTTCAAGCAATTCTCCTGCCTCAGCCTCCGGAGTAGCTGGGATTACATGCATGTCCCACCACACCCAGCTAATTATTTTTGTATTCTTTGTAGAGATGGGATTTTGCCATGTTGCCCAGGCTGGTTGAAACTCCCGGGATCAAACAATCTGCCTGCCTCAGCCTCCCAAAGTGCTGGGCTTACAGGCATGAGCCGCTGCGCCTGGCCACTTTCTAAAATTTTTTGTTAAAAAGATGTTCACACACACACATTAGCCTAGGCCTACAAAGGATCAAGACCATCAATATCACAGCTTTCCACCTCCACATCCTGTCCCACTGGAAGGTCTTCAAGGGGCAATCAATCATATGCATGGAGCTGTCATCTCCTATGGAAACAATGTATTCTACTGGAACACCTCCTGAAGGACTTAACTGAGGTTCTTCTTAATAGGTTTGTTTACACTAGCATGTGACCACTGTTGTATATGCAACATGTCATTCACCAAAACGTCCTTATATAATGCATGACCATATATCTATATCTACTAATGAGAAGGACTGGGAGTCAGAAAATCTGCATTTCAGCCCAATTCATCATTTCATTCCTCTGTTTATATCTTACTTCCTCTTATGTGAAACTCAAAGCTCCCTGCCTCATACTTAGTATTCCTCATAATGTGGATCTATAATCTAATAGTTTCTTCACCAATTTGTGGGTATATCAAGTTAATTGTACGTTTATGTCTTCATTTTTGTTGTCCATTCCACTGCCTAGAATACACTCCATTTTATCTCTAGTTATCTAAGTTCTTCAAGTACTCAATTTAAATTCTACTTTTCCCACAAAACTTTTCCTCACTAAGCCCCTTCTCTTCTGAACTCTAAAGCACTTCAAGACAGTGAAAATTCTGTCACATATTCTGGCACATATAAATCATTCTTTCTTATACTATTTCATCCCACTATATCGTAAGTTTCTTGAGGGTAGAAACCATATAGTCAGGCTTTATTGTTTATAGCAACTAGAACAATTTTCATTTAATACCTAGGTATTGTTTTTATAAATATCTAACTGAATACATTTTCTTGTGATTATTTCACCAACCATAATAAGTCAATGGTCAATAAATTTTCACTGAATAAGTGATTGATAAATGGCAATATATAAAGTCAAGGTGTTAGTTACTATTGATCACAGAAAACAATAGAGCTACTACTGATACTTAGAAGAAAATGATTCCCCTTTAAGAATAGAAATAGGGCCAGGTGCACGGCTCATGCCTGTAATCCCAGGACTTTGGGAGGCTGAGGCAGGCAGATCACTTGAGGTCAGGAGTTTGAGACCAGCCTGGCCAACATGGTGAAACCCTGTCTCTACTAAAAAAAACAAACAAAAAAATAAGCCTGGTGTGGTGGCACGTGTTTGTGATCCCAGCTACTTGGGAGGCTGAGGTGGCAGAATCACTGGAACCCAGGAGGTGGAGATCACATCACTGCATTCCAGGCTGAGAGACAGAGCGAGAGTCTTCTAAAAAAAAAAAAAAAAAAAAGTACAAATAATTCAGAATAAGCAGTAATTTTCATTTCAGTGATGATAAACAAGATACTTGTGTCCCCTACTGCTAACAACATATACCAACAGGGATAAAAGCCCTCAAAACTAATGGTTAGTCTTGAGTAAATTACAAACATTTTTAGTTACATCTATACTGTCATACACTTACAACCAAAAACTCACAAACAGATGACCAGATCCTTAATCCTTGGAAATTCACTTACAATTGATGAAAGAAACATCTTAGTTTCAGACAAGATTTACTAATCTTTGGGGAAAAGATACATTTTTTCGTCATTGTTATAAGTTAACTTTCAGATCCACTCTATTTCTAAACTATTTTATTAATACTTCCCATTTAACCTTTTCTTATCTAACCAAATGTCATTTCTTTTCTTTCAGAAAAAAACTTACCATCAATTCCTCAGACCTCATCCTCTCAAAACCTTGTCCTTTTAAAGATTACTTTTAGAGATCCTAGAATCACCCAAGAGGAAGAAAACGGACAGGGTGTTTTTCATCTTTGTTCACATAGCTAGTCTCATGGTAAACTCCTTTATCAGCTTATTTTAACCCTAAGAAAAGGCAACTTAGGCATTTATAAGTTTATCAAGGAGAACTACTATTTCTTTTTTAGAAGTTGAGATTTGTGTACCTAGCTTCAAGAACTTTTTAATATATAGCAATTTTTCATCACTGGAGATGTATAATGTATGTATTAAATTACAGGTAATTATTCATCACTAGAGAAACGTCACTACCTTCTTATCTGTTGGAATAAACGCCAGAATATGATGTTTTTCTAAGCTACCTTTTTTTCTGGTAGCCTAGAAGAAAATAAGCAAAAATCTGGGCAAAATATAATACAGGGTGAGCATCCCTACTACAAGTACCCAAAATCTGAAACATTTTGAGCACTGACACGATGCCACAAATGAAAAATTCCACACACCTGACCTCATGTAACAGATCATAGTCAAAAGTTTCATGCACAAAATTATTAAAAATTTTATATAAAATTACCTTCAGGCTATGTGTATAATGTGTATATGAAACAAATAAATTTCATGTTTAGACTTGGGTCGTATCCCCAAGATAACTCATCAAGTAAGTATACGCAAATTTTTTAAAATCTGAAAAAACCCGAAATCAGAAATACTTCTGGTCCCAAGCATTTCAGATAAAGGAATCTCAACCTGTAAAATCTATCTTCATAGTGCCTGGCAGAGCTTAAAAGGAGAGGGAGAGAGAGAGAGAGAGAAAGAGAGAGAAAAGAGAGAGAGAGAAGGCAAAACAAACAATAACAACAACAAAAAAGAAAAAAACCCAGTAGATGAGACAAGAGTGTGTATATATTAAGGGGAGTCAGACATTCTGCATGTGAAGAAAAACTAATATCTATTCTTAGCCAAGTTCTGTCTCAAAAACCTATATTTACAGATGTAACTAAACCACACCTTCTACTTATACCTTCAGCAAGCTGACCAGCATCTGGCTCTTTTATAATGACTGAATTAGCATATATTTTATTGGCAGAGAAATAACAACCAGGTTCACATTATCAGTTTGTTGCTTTAACTTAATGATTTTTGCCTCCACCACAAGAGACAATTCATTGATGATTCCATGACACCGTGGAAAATCACTTAACTCTGGTAGTCCACAGACAGATATGCTCCAGAAAAAAAAGTTCTGCCTTTACAGATTTCAATTGTCTACTCCATCCCCATACCCAAGTATGTACAGAAAAGTACTCTGTAAACATTTTAATCATTTAGCGGGTACAAATTGCACATAGCATTATTTTATTTATTTATGAAACGGCATCTCGCTCTGTCACCCAGGGTGGAGTACAGTGGCGTGATACTGGCTCACTGCAACCTCCGCTTCCATGGCTCAAGCAATTCTCCTGCTTCAGCCTCCCTAGCAGCTGGGACTACAGGCGTGTACAACTATGCCCAAATAATCTTTGTATTTTCCGTAGAGACAGGGTTTCACCATGTTGGCCAGGCTGGTCTTGAACTCCTGATGGCAAGTGATCTGCCTGCCTCGACCTCCCCAAGTACTGGGATTATAGACATGAGCCACCACGCCTGGCCAAATAGCAGACAGTAATATTTTAAATCAAATAATAGTAAAACCTCAAAACAATAGTAAAACAATATTCTTACATTAAAAACTTTGGCGTATGTGATCAACACATAAACATCAACCTGGGCATACACAAATGAAATATACCATGACAGCTTTTTTGTTTTTTTGAGACAGAGTTTTGCTCTTGTCACTCAGCCTGTAGTGTAACAGTGCGATCTCAGCTCATTGCAACCTCTACTTCCTGGGTTCAAGTGATTCTCCTGCCTCAGCCTCCTACGTAGTTGGGATTACAGGCAGCTGTCACCATGCCTGGCTAATTTTTCTATTTTTAGTAGAGACGGGGTTTCACCATGTTAGCCATGCTGACCTTGAACTCCTGACCTCAGGTGATACACCTGCCTCAGCCTCCCAAAATTCTGGGATTACAGGCGTGAGTCACTGCACCTGGCCCCTGACAGCTTTACTTAGTGATGTTTTCTGGAAAGAGATCTGCGTCTTTGCTGCTATATTATTATCACTTTCCAAGTGTAATCAACTTAAAAACCTATAGTGTATACATTTTAAGGATAAATACAAATAGCATATATATTTAAAATGTGCTATAGCATTTGGGCATGGTGGCTCATGCTTATAATCCCAGCACTTTGGGAGGCCAAGGCAGGCAGATTGCTTGAGCTCATGAGTTCAAGACCAGCCTGGGCAACATGGCGAAACCTTGTCTCTACAAAAAAATACAAGAAAGTTAGCTGTGCCTGGTGCCATGTGCCTGTTGTCCCAGCCACTCAGGAAGCTGAGGTGGGAGGATGGCTTGAGCCAGGAAAGACAGGTTGCGGCAAGCAGAGTTTGCACCACCGCACTCTAGACTGGGTGACAGAGCCAAATCTTGCCTCAAAAAAAAAAAAAAGTACTATAGCTCAGTGCTGTTTTGAAAAGCTAGAGAGAAAGAAAATGGTAGAGAAACTTAACTTGTGCTTTAGCTGAAATACATATTACTTGGTCCAACTGGTTGACCAACGATTTCCACAGGGGGAAGAAATCATCTATGCAGTAAAGTTTATCATCTCAGCAATCATATAGGTGAATCTCACTATTTTTAAATTAAGGTTCAAAATAAACTCACTCATAATTACATTAAGAAATACTAGAAAATCATCAAGGTAAGTTAACAAGTATGTAAAAAATAAATGAATACAAGGAAAAATCTAGTAATCAGCCTTACTGGGTAATAATATCCCATGAGTTGTCTGTTGAAAAAACTCAAAAAACACTGAACTATATGAAATCTTCTTTCTCATTAAGAAAGCAAGCTACAAAAACCTTTTTGGCCAAAATAGTAATTGAAAGAAGTAGTCTGTTCAGAACTGTAAGGACCTCAACAAAAGAGTTAAATTCACCTTGTGAGTTAATTCTTAACCTGGCTTGCTTGCCTCCTCATATACATCTTGATCATTTTACTAAAAGTTTTAAAAACTGGAGCTAAACAGGAAATGAGGCACTTCAAATAACAATTTCCTGTCACAAACTATTAGTTTTCAATTCAAATAAAAAGTTTTCATTTAAAGAAATAAAGGCAAAAATGGCAGTTTACCTTAGTTTATAAGGTCATATAACCTAAAAATAGAACCAGCTCACTAACTACTTAATAAAGTCTCCTTACATAATAAAATGCCTCAAATTGTATGTTAAAAAATGAAGAGGCTCTTTATGTGTTGATACAAAATTGCTAAGCCATATTAAGTGGTGAGGGAAAAGCATGATATAGAAGAGTGTACCTATAGTATGCTACCATTTGTACAAAAAGGGGGAGACAGTACATGAATAATTGCTTGTGTTTGCATTAAATACCTCTGAAAGGACAAATAAAAAATTGCTAACACTTAGGTAATAGGGCAAGAGAATGTAGGGCATTTTGCTGCATTATATTTTATGTTTTGAATTACACACCACCTGAATGAATTACTTACTGAAAAAACCAAATTGGAAGTATAAAAAATATACTCTTCTTTACTTCACCAAAGGTCATGACTTTTTCTTTTGACTGTTTTCTTATGACACATACTTTGCCTTAGTCACTATGTCCCCAACAGTTCCTTGAGGGTAGAGATAAGGCAGTTTAATTCATCTTTGGATTTGTTGTAGCTTCTGACCCACTGTATTACACACAGTAATAATAAATAATTTAAAAAATAACAGACTGGCTATGCGTGGTGGCTGACAACTATAATCCCAGGCATTCAGGACCAGCCTGACCAACATGCTGAAACTCTATCTCTACTAAAAATACAAAAATTAGTCAGGCATGGTGGTGTGTGCCTGTAGTTACAGCTACTAGGGAGGTTGAGGCAGGAGAATCACTTGAACCCAGGAAGCAGAGGTTGCAGTGAGCTGAGATCGTATCACTGCATACCAGCCTGGGCAACAGAGCGAGAATCCATCTCAGAAAAAAAAATTAAAACAAAACAAAACAACCTGGCCAACACTTGAGCACTTGTACAATGCCTAGAATTTAAGACGCATTACTTTATAGTTAACCCCACAATTCTGAGGTAGTTATTCTACATTGGTCAGCAAAGAAAGTGAGGTATTGAGAAGCTGAGATAACTTGCCCAAGAGCCCACAGGCAGGAAGTTAAAATAAAGCTTAAGGGACTAGCAATCATTAGTTGTAGCCCTAAGGTACTTTCTGTATCTCTCACAATCTTATGAAGTAAGTATTATTATAACATATTATTACATATGAGGAAACTGAGGCTGAGAAACATTAAGAAACTTCCTTCGGGACACAAAATTCCTTTAGGGTAGGCACATGATAGTAGTGGGAATGCTTGTATTCAGACCTAGGCCTATGTGATTCCAAACCTTATGCTCTTTCAACTACATTCTCTGTCACAGTGAGTGCTAAATAAATATTTGAATTACCATAAACTGTTGTCTCAAGTGATACTGTAGTAAAGATGAGTTCACAAGTGGGTAAGAAAAAATCATCCTGCATTTTCCATCCTGACATCTTGCTACGTTCCTAAATTTATATTTGAGCTCTATTCAATAAAGAAGCCATCAAAGTTACACCATTTATCAAGTTATTTGAAAAACTACGTCACGAACTGTCTGTAAACAAGTTTATGTAACTCCTATTTGATAAGCTATTTATGGAATAAATAAAATTATAAATGTCAGTAATATATTGTAAACATTAGGTTAAAAATAATTTTCTCTACTGTTTTAGTAAGGAGAAAGAATTTAAAAATAGGTGAAGGAGAACACATACTTGGTTTTACCATAACCATACTGTACCCAAACAATACCAAATGTCTTAAGAATGAGAGACAAATAAAGCTACTTTTCTATGAAGAAACCAAAATTTCTAATCAGACCTAATCAAGAATATGAGTTTCAGAAAGTATAAAAAGAAAAGTGCCATTTTTATAAATCAGTTTTCTAAGTTTTTTCAGGCTCTTTACAGAAAAAAAAATTCATTCAAAACAGGTAACAAGTTTTAAATTCCCAAAGAGGTGTTCTTTTAACATTCTTCAGGCAAATTCTGTCAAATAATTTATTAGCTTTCTAAATGCAGGCATTCATGAAAAAAAAAAAAAGATTCAAGCAGATCCAGCAGTAATTTTTACTGATGGCTGGGGCAGTACAGAAGTACAACTTAGTAACATGTTCCAGATGAATGTTCCAATATTAATGAATATAAAAGTTTGAAGTTTCACCTGGAATTGCTAAGAATCACAAATTATGAACGTATAAATAATAAAATAGGTTACGCGTGGCGGCTCACACCTGTAATCCCAGCACTTTGGAAGGTGTAGGCGGGCAGATCACCCGAGGTCAGGATTTTGAGACCAACCTGGCCAACATGGTGAAACCTCGTCTCCACCAAAATACAAAAATTAGCCTGTCATGGTGGCCTGTGCCTGTAATCCCAGAGACTCTGGAGGCTGAGGCCGGAGATTCACTTGAACCTGGGGGGTGGAGCTTGCAGTGTGCTGCAACCGCGCCACTGCACTCCATCTAGGGCAACAAGAACGAAACTCCGTCATTCATAAATAAATAACTCTTGGGGAAGACGAAAGAAAGAACCTATCAGTAAATATTTTTTTCATTTTTTTGAGACGGAGTCTCACACTGTCGCCAGGCTGGAGTGCAGTGACGCGATCTCGGCTCAACGCAACCACTGCCTCCCGGGTTCAAGCGATTCTCCTGCCTTGGCCTCCTGAGTAGCTGGAATTATAGGCACGTGCCACCAGATCTGATAATTTTTGTATTTTTAATAGAGACCGGGTTTCACCATGTTGGCCAGGATGGTCTCGATCGATTGACCTCATGATCGTCCCGCCTCGGTTTCCCAACGTACTGGAATTACAGGCGGGAGCCACCATGTCCGGCCATCAGTAAACAATTAAAAAAAATCTGACAACTGACGAGTCATATATATATATATATATATATGCATTTATTTATTTTAATTTTGAGACGGAGCCTGTAATTCCAGCTACTTGGGAGGCTGAGGCTGGAGATTCGCTTAAACCCCGGAAGCGGAGCTTGCAATGAGTCGCCACCGCGCCACTGCACTCCATCCTGGGCAACAAGAGCCAAATTCCATCTCAAATAAATAAATAAATAAATAAATAAAATCTCTCTTGGGCATGACTAAAGAAAGAACGTATCAGTAAACAATTTTTGGTTTTTGTTTTTTTTTTTTGAGACGGAGTCTCGCTCTGTCACCGGGCTGGAGGGCAGTGGCGCGATCTTGGCTCACTGCAATCTCCGCCTCCCGGGTTCAAGCGATTCTCCTGCCTCAGCCTCCCAAGTAGCTGCGATTATAGGCACGCACCACCAGACCCGCTAATTTTCGTATTTTTAGTAGAGACGGGGCTTCGTCGTGTTGGCCAGGATGGTCTGGATCTACTGACCTCGTGATCGGTCCGCCTCGGCTTCCCAAAGTACTGGGATTACAAGGATGAGCCGCAGCGCCCCGTCATCAGTAAACAATAAAAAAAAAAAACCTCACAAATGAAGAATGCTGTGTGTGTGTGTGTATGTATATACACACACATATGTATATATAAAATGTTGAGACAGAGCCTGTAATCCCAGTTACTCGGGAGGCTGAAGCCGGAGATTCGCTTAAATCCGGGAGGCAGAGCTTACAATGAGTTGCGACAGCGCCACTACACTGCATCCTGGGCAACAAGAGCGAAACTCTGTCTCAAATAAATAAACTATCCCTTGGGCAAGACTAAAGAAAACACATCAGTAAACAATTTTTTTTGTTGTTTTGAGACGGAGACTCGTTCTTGTTGCCAAGGCTGGAGTGCAGTGGCGCTATCTCGGCACACTGAAACCTCTGCCTCCCGGGGTTCAAACGATTCTCCTGCCTCAGTCTCTAGGGTAGCTGAGATTATAGGCATGTGCGACCAGACCCGCTAAATTCTGTATTTTTTTGTAGAGACGGGGTTTCACAATGTTGGCCAGGATGGTCTCCATCTATTGACCTCGTGATCCGCCTGCCTTGGCTTCCCAAAGTACTGGGATTACAGGGATGAGCTGCCGTGCCCAGCCAATAGTAAACAATTTTTTAAAAATCTCACAAATGAAGAGACCTGTATATATATATTTTAATTTTGAGATGGAGTCTGTAATCCCAGCTACTCCGGAGGTGGAGGCGGTAGATTCGCTTAAACCCGGGAGGCGGAGCTTGCAGTGAGTCGCGACAGCGCCACTGCACTCCATCCTGGGCTACAAGAGCAAAACTCCATTATACATAAATAAATAAACAAAAAATAAAATATCTCTTGGGCAAGACTAAAGAAAGAACGTATCAGTAAACAATTTTTTGTGGGTTTTTTTTTTTGAGATGGGAGTCTCGCTCAGTCGCCCAGGCTGAAGTGCAGTGGAACGATCTTGGCTCACTACAACCTCTGCCTCCTGGGTTCAAGCAATTCTCCTGCCTCGGCTTCCCGAGTAGCTGGGATTACAGGCGCGAGCCACCACACCCGGCTAATTTTTTTTTTTAGTAGAGACTAGGTTCACCATGTTGGCCAAGCTGGTCTCGAACGCCTGACCTCAAGTGATCCGAGCACCTCGGCCCCCAAAAGTGCTGGGATTACAGGCGTGGGTCGCCGTGCCCGGCGTATATTATTATTGTTTTTGAGACGGAGTTTCGCTCTTGTTGCCCAGGCTGGAGTCCAACGGTGTGATTTTGGCTCACCCCCACCTCTGCCTCCCGGGTTCAAGCGATTGTCCTGCCCCAGTCTCACCAGTAGCTGGGATTACAGACATGCGCCACCACGCCCGGCTAATTTTGTATTTTTAGTAGAGACGGGGTTTCTCCATATTGGTCAGGCTGGTCTCGAACTTCCGACCTTAGGTGATCCGCCCGCCTTGGCCTCCCAAAGTGCTGGGATTACAGACAGGCATGAGCCACCGCGCCCGACCTCCGGTGTATATTCTTAACCAGAAAAAAAATTCTACTCAACTGATGGTGGCTTGCGGAACATCATTAAGCAAAAAGAGTAATCTACCATTATCAATACTGTAACAATTTTCTCAGCGATTGGAAGTAAAATCATTTTCCCAATCTTTAGAGAGAACCTCTCTTTATTGCATCTTCTTAATTTTCCTGGCAATGACAAATTGATAATGTGGTTTTTTAAACAGAAGCAATACAGCAAAGCAGGTTTTGGAAAAGTGACTTGCATACAGAAAAATACAGTGCTTCTACTGCCAATCAATATTTGTTCCTAACCAGAAGCCTTGTATGTATCAATCACAATGCAGCCATACAGTGACAAATATTTTTAAAACAAACTTGTTCGTCTTTTGCACCACCTAAAATAACTGCTCGGGGCTTTACTTTTAAATCAGGAAATGAGCCATAAATATAAAAGATTTCAATTAGCAGCAATCAAAAGTATCTTCCACTAAACCTTCAGAAGGCAGATGTAAGCCGAGGTTAGAATTATAACTTGAGATAGCATTACAAACTTAAATAGGTCATACCACATGTCCTTTAAAAATTGTCTTTTAATTTTTAATGTGTCAATGACTTTTCTGCTGTCCTCTTTTTCCCAACAGACGAAGAAAAAAATATAGCTTATGGCTTAAATTCTCAATCTCAAGACCGGGGTTACCTACTGCATGAGAGACAAATAATGGATACTTTAAAGTCTATTTTTAGAATTAGTATTATATCAGTCTCTCATTAAAGTTCACACAGAAATTCGTGGGAAATATGGTAGGGGGGTGGGACGGAGGGTGTGGGGAGAGCCAGATGACCCAAAAAGCGGTAGGCAAGGTTGCACCCCGCGAAATGATGTAAAACAAGAGTATGTCCGCTGATACTCGTTTCAACGAAGTGTTTCAGAAGTGATAATTACCTTATTGAAAAGGGTTAAAACCGAAACTGTTTTCAAACACCAGCTTCCCTTTTATAAGATCCCAACAGTTTTTAAAAAAGTTATTAGAAATACGTTTTTCTTATCACCCTTTGTCCCAAAAAGCATGCACTTCCATGACTACCGGATTTATAAAAACAAAAAAAGGCAAGGGGGTGAGGTAGTCAAAAATTCCCCCCAGGCAGAAGCCCTCATCTCTCAACTAAGCAACACAGGGCAGAAAGCAGCATTTCCTCAACGGTGTGGGAGCGGGAGGGAAAGGGCATGAATAAAATACAGCACGAGAGGAAACCTTGGGTTTCGAACTTTATTGCACAAAGAGTGGAGAGAAGAGTAGGTCAGACGTTGCAGCTCTTCCCCTTGCGAAGCGGGCAGGGCAGACAGCGAGGCCACCGGGAAGGCAGCAGGCACCTTCACCTCCTCTGCCCTCAACTGTCGCCTTCTTCCTCCTCCACCCCCCACCGGCACCCAGGCGGCGGCTGCCCCGGAGGCCGGGTCGGGTAGGGGGCGAGGCGGGCGGCGGGGGCCGGACGAGCGAGCTGCGCGGGGGGCAACGCAGGGCCGAGCGGGCGGCCTCCCCCGGGGCGGCTCCCGGCTCCCGGCTCCGCGCCCGGCCCAGCGGCGGCGGCGGGAACGCGGGCGCCAGCTCGCCGCGGCCGGCCGCCCGCACACACCCCCGGCCGCCGGCTCCCACCCCGCCCGCCGCCCGCCGCCCCCCGCCATGAGCGCCGCCGCTGGCTGCAGGCAGAGTCGCTGCCGCCCCGGCCGCCGCTGGCTCCAGTCCGCCGCCATTATTCTTTGTTCGCTGCGAGCGGCGGCGATGTTGTGGGGCTCGGGCGGAGGCTCCATCTTTACCGCGGCCCCTCCTGCGAGGGGAAGGCCCCAAGCGCGGGTGTCCGGCGCCTCCCCGTCCCCCCTCCGTCCCCCCGGCTCTCTCTGGCTCCTGCCTCCTCCTCCTGCTCCTCTTACCGGTGGTACAAGCTCCTCCGTCACTGCTTTCGTTCACGGCCCGGATCTCGCTGGAGTTTTATTCTCTCCCCCACGTAACACACCGCGTCAAACTACACCTCCGCCGCGTCACTCACCAACACTCCGCTTCTCCCAGCCGCCCGGGCCACAGGCAGCAGCAGCCGCCGCCGACTGAGGAGCCGCAGCCAGGGAGCCAGCCAGCGCCGCCCAGTGCCGAGTGCGCAGCGGCCGCGCACGGAAACAGCCGAGCTCGGCCCGGAGGAGCTCGAGCGACCCCGCCCCCGCGCTGGGGACGGAACTTGCCGAAGGCCTTCGGGCTTCTTCGGGCGAAGCGAAGAGGTTGCGCCGGTAGAGGAAGGCGAAGGCGGGCTGAGCCCAGCGCCAGGAGGGGTGGTGTAAACCCCTCCGCCGCGTTCTTATCGATAAAGCCGGCGGCGGAAATTTGAAGGAGGAAACGGGGTTTGTGTGTGGCCCAGTGGGGAATTCCCGAGGGGTGTCGGCGACTTGGTGGAAACCCCCGCGCAGGCCTGCCCCTGCGGCGGTGAGCGGCGGGCTCGAGGGCGGCTGCGGCTGCCAGGCTCTGCCCTTCAGCGCCTCCAGCCCCGGGAACTTTCCGACGCCGCCAGTACGCGGGCGCAGCGCCGCTCGGGCTGGAACGCGGCCGGACCGCGGGAGCAGTGCAGGCTGGGGAGGAAGGGCTGCTGTGCCTCTGCCAGTGTCCCAGGGCCGGGGCTCGGGGACGTCGTGGGACCCAGTGGGGACGGGTTTTCCTTTCCGAGACTCCGCGGAGAAACCTGGCGGCCGCCGGCGAGCCATGCTTTCCTGGGGAACGTTGGCCCGGATACTGTGGCCCGGGCCGTGGGTCACGTCGACGGCTCTCGGAGGCCTCCGAGCCACGACCTGCCCGGACCCCTGGAAATATGCCCCATCCCACCTCCCCGCCTTTCTCCAGACAACATCCTGTGTCGCTTTCTTTCCTCAGCCTGTTTTCTACAGCAGGGATTCGCACCCTCTGCACCGTGAACCCGGCAGGGGGACTTCCGTGGCTGGAAACTACTGAACTGCTCTCTTAGAGGTTGCCCAGGCCACACCACTAGGTCCTCATCCTCTTTGGTAGTGAACTCTGCAGCCCTCTCTCTGTCCCTGGGCTTTCAAGTCCTTTTTTTTTTTTTTTTTTTTTTTTTTTCCAAGACAGAGTCTCGCTCTTGTCGCCCAGGCTGGAGTGTAGTGTTACTATCTCGGCTCACTGCAACATCCGCCTCCTGGGTTCAAGCGATTCTCCTGCCTCAATCTCCAAAGTGGCTGGGATTACAGGCACCCGCCACCACGCCCGGCTAATTTTTGTATTTTTAGTGGAGACAGGATTTCACCATGTTGGCCAGGCTGGTCTGGAACTTCTGACCTCAGGTGATCCGCCCGACTCGGCCTCCCAAAGTGTTGGGATTATAGGCGTGAGCCACCGCTCCCTGCCTCAAGTCTTAATCATTCTTTTTCTAAAGGAGACGTGTCTTTAGGAAGCAGAGAGGGTTCAAATCCGGACTCCGCCCCTGACTCACTTGTAATGAAAGAGTTGTTCTTGGTACTCCAGGTCCCCTACTGTTTTCTCATGGACTTTGTCCTTAACGAGGGTCTCCTTTCCTTCTGTTAATTCTCAACCTTCCCTTCTCTACCGGCTCTTTCTTACTGGTATTTAAACATGCTTAAGTCTCTCAATTCTTTAAAAAGATTTCTCCCTAAATCGCTCTCCAACAACTCCAGCTGTCTCTTACCCCATGGACAGTCTCTCACATCCCACTCCCCAGCCCACTTCAGTGTCCCCACCGCTTACCTGAAGTGGCTCTGAATTGTCACAGACAAGCTTCATGTCTATAAATGCAGCGGCGTTTTCAGTTCTCATTTTACAAGCCCTCATCCCAGTATTTGACACGATTGACCACACTATCCTCCAAATATACTCTTCCCTCTGGTCTGTGTCACAGATTTCCTTCCTACCTGTGTTTGCTCTTTACCAGCCAGTTCCTCCTTCTGTATCTACCCTCTTATATGTTGGAATCATGCTGAGCTGAACCCTGGCCCTATTTCTGAGTCTCCCATGTACACTTTCCTAGGTGGTCTCATGCTCTTCCAGTAGCATCAACTACCCTCTGTCAAAGACTCTTCAATCCATAACTCAAGCTTAGATCTTGCTCTGTAACCCTACATTTATATTTCCAACAGATTGCCTTTGATATACTTTTCATTTGGACGACTTAGGCATTTCAGATTCAACCAGTATTTCATAATCTCTTCAAAACGCTCCTCCCATAGTCCCTGGTTCAGTTAAGGGTATCTTAACATCTACTCAGTTCGTGCCAGACACCTAGCACACCTCCAACACACAGCAGAATCACCTACATGTGTCTGCTCCCTGGAAAATTGGATTTGTGACCTCTCTCTGTTCCCATGACTGTTTTTTTCATTCCCATCCTAGTCTAAACCACTGTCACCTCTTGCTTGAAGTCCCACAATAACCCATTCAGGTCCTCCAAAACTGCTCTTGCCTCGTTCCAGTACATTTGCCATACTGCTGCCAGAGTAATATTTTCAGTATAAATCTGATCAAATCATTGACATGCTTAAATTCCTCTGTGGCCTCCCCTTGCTTACCACACATTGTCTAAGCTCCATTATCTGGACTTGTCTTTCTCTGTATCTGTCCCCCTAGTTGCCTGCACTACTGCCATAGTATTTTAATTTTTTCCAGGCTCTCCTCTTTTTATTCCCTACCATAGGCTGTCACTTAAGGGCATTTACACATGCCCTTCCTTCCCATAGAATTATTTTCTCTCACCCATTTCTCCTACCTAACTAATTTATCACTTTCTTTTCCAATTCATCATACTTCTCATTATTTGTTTAGTGTCCATGTAATTTTGCAGGTAGGGATCACATCTGTCTTGTTCACTACCAGCTTTTCCTCTCCTTTCCCATCCTTAGCAACAGCACAATGTCTGGAATAGAGTGGTACTTGTTAAATATTTATTGAATATGTAGTGAATTTCCGAGTCATCCCGGGCAAAGTTTTTTAACATTTGAGTTCAAATCCTGGCTCTCAGTGAGTTCAGGTTGCTGTAATAAAGTGCTATATAGACTTGATGGCTTATAAACAGTAGAAATTTTTTTCTTGTAGCTCTGGAGGCTAAATGTCTGAAATCAGACTGCCAACATGGTCAGGTTCTGGTGAAGGCCCTCTTCAGGGTTGTAGATGGCTGTCTTTTATCTTTGTCTTACAATGCAGAAAGAGATCAAGAGCACTCAGGGTTTCCTTTTATAAGGCACTAATCCCATTCACAAGGGATTTACCTCCCAGAGGCCTCACCTCCTAATAGCATCACATTTAGGATGAAGATTTCAAAATATGAATTTGCAGGAGGCGGGGGCAGTGGTGAATTCTTTGCACTGGCTCAGCCACTTACTAGCTAATGACTTTGGGCAAATCGTTCACTCTTGTGCCTCAGTTTTCCCGTTTGTAAAATAAAGGTGATAATAGCACCTACCTTGTAGTGTTATTGTAGTGATTATATAACATAATACATGTGAAATATACTTGGAAGAATGTTTATACTTGGAACAATGTTAAGAAAAATGTTACCTATTACTAGCTTTTACTTGGATATCTTAGTCTTGTGTCAAATATGTTTTCAAGATTGAGTTCATCTTTCTGCTCTTTTACCATGGCAATGTACATGATACCAAAACTTTGGAATTATTTACTCATAACCTATAATTATCACCCACAAATATGGTGAGTTTTTATTTAATTTTACTTATTTATTTACTTAGAGATGGAGTTTCGCTCTGTCACCCAGCCTGGAGTGCAGTGGTGTGATCTCAGCTCACTGTAACCTCTGCTCCTGGGTTCAAGCAATTCTCCTGCCTCGGCCTCCCAAGTAACTGGGATTACAGGTGCACACCACGACGCCCAACGAATTTTTTGTATTTTTAGTAGAGACGGCGTTTCACCATATTGGCTAGGTTGGTCTCAAACTCCTGACCTTGTGATCCACCTGCCTCGGCCTCCCAAAGAGCTGGGATTATAGGCATGAGCCACCACACCCAACCAGTGAGTTATTCTTTTAAAATGTCCTCATATTCAGTCTTCCTTTTTATACACGCTAACCTTCATTCAGACCCTATTATTTTGCTAACTTCCTACGTGCCTTCTAACTGGAGGCAAGCTTCCAATATTCACTTGGGCCTCACTGTCAGACCAGTGGGCCTTAAACAGTTTTTAAAACATGAATTCTTCTTGACTTCTGCTCTAATGGCCTCTCTTTCCACCTAACTTTATTCATTCATTCGAACGCAAGTTATTTTACTACTAACATTTTGGGTATACTCCAGATTTTCAATCTCTCTACTTTGACATACCTCTCTTGGGTATACTCTAGCATTTTCAGCCTCTCTACTTTCCAACATTTCTACTTTCAGCATCCAAGTTTTGTCTCTGGGGTTTGGAAGCCATCTCCATTGTAAAAGAAATTTTTGGGGGGATTAGGCTCTCACTGTGTTGCTCAGGCTGAAGTGCAGTGGCTGTGCACAGGGGCAGACATTGCACGTGACAGCCTTGCACTCCTGGGCTCAAGCAACTCTCTTGCCCTCAGCCTCCTGAGTAGCTAAGACTACAGGTGACCCCCCATTTTTTACTCAGTTTTCCAATTGCAAAATGTGGTCAATATCAGGGAGATGAAAGTAGAGGAGCACACATGGATATAACTAGATACAGTATAAGAAAAGTGTCTTGAAAGAGGTCCAGAATAGGGAAAAGGTCCCATAAGATGATTATAAAAGGCTTCAAAGATAAAGTGGTATTTGAGAGCTTTTCTATAATCACAACTTCCTTTTCCTGTTATTTTTTGCTCTTGTTTCTGCTGTTGAATATAATTTTTACTCTCACTGTGAACTCAAGTTCCATGAACCCTGCCTACCCTAGTTCATCACCTCCTATGATTTACTTTCCTACCTAACCCCAAGACCATGGTGACTATTTCATTTATTCTAAAAATATCTATGGAGCACCAACTTTGTGCCAGGCATTCTTTTACAGACTGGGGAAATTATGAACAAAACAGATTGTCTTTCCTCACAAATGTTCTAACATTTTCAACCTTTCTACTTTCTGACGTTTCTCTGTTTGCTCAGTCTTTTGTGCCGTCATGCACTCTCCTAATCATAACTACTATGTCTAGGTTGACAGCTCTCAAAATTATATCTTCTCCCCAAATCACTTTCCCAAACTCCATACTCATTTAAAATCCTGTGTATTTTTTTCTCCACTTGGATGTCGTCTTAGCCTCTGTTCTCCCAGAAAGCACAACCTGAGGCAAAAGCTTCTGTGCTATTATTTTATTAGGGAGTATAATTCCAAGAAAATGAGGGTAGGCAAAAGCAGCGATTTGGGGCAGGAGGTCAGGATTCAGTCAAAGGGTTGCTAACACTACTGTCTCCTCCTGCCCCAACACACACACGCACACACACACACACACACACACACACTTTAATTTTATGGGGGCACCAAGCAGACACTTGTGTGACACGTGACCTAAGCAAGAGGCAAAATGCTGCCAGATAGTTTCTGCCTGAGTTTGGTTGGCCAGTGGCAATGGAGGCAGAATAAAAGGCCAAAGGCCCCACAGGTGAGTGAGGCCAAGAGGATCTAAGGTGCTATAGATGTCTACTAGACATCTCAAACTCAGTGTGTCCACAGGGACCTGATTGTCCCCCCTCATGTCCACACCTGCAGCCGTTTGCATCTTAATTGCCGAGGTTAAAAATCTTGGCATGATATTAGTGTCTTCCTTTCTCCACATCTATCAGAAAATTATTGACTGTACCTTTAAAATATTAATATATCCCCAAACTGACTACATACTACCATTACAAGTGAGCCTAATAACTTCAGCTCTTGCCTGGATTACTGCAATCGCTTCTTAAGACATTTCCCTACTTATTTCCTTGCTGGGCACCAGCCACACTTCCTTGGCACCTTGGGGCTTTTTAAGTGCTTAAAATGCTTTTGCCAAAATGTTGCTTCACTGAGACCTTGACCACACTGCTTAAGCTTGCAACTTGCACCTCAGCCACCCCCTACACAACCCAGTTTTCTGAAATCCCCTTACCCTTTTAATTCTTTTTTCTCTATGGGACCTATTACCTTCAAATATACAGTCTATTTTGCTACTTTTTATGCTTATTGTTGACTGTTTCCCCTGCTAAAATACAGGTTCTAAAAAGCAGTATTCTTGTTTTTGCTCACTGATGTATCTCAAACACTTGGAATCTTGTCCTGACATTGTAAGTGCTATATATATATAAATGAATTTATAACGTTCCGGTCTTCAGTCTCAGGTGTTTTACACTGTTAAGGTTTATTTTCTTGGCTGGGTGTGGTGGCTCACCACTGTAATCCCAGCACTTTGGGAGGCTGAGGTGGGTGGATACCTGAGGTCAGGAGTTCAAGACCAGCCTGACCAATATGGAGAAACCCAGTCTCTGCTAAAAAAAAAAAAAAAAAAAAGAAAAAAGATTTATTTTCTTGATTATTCTTTCAGTTAAAACAAGGAGGGAGATGTATTATGGGTTTCTTTCTTACTTGGTAAGATTGCCTACAGTCTTAATATAATAGGTATCAATAAATACTTCTGGGTGAGGAATTTGTTGAAATCCTCAGTAGCTGTCTAGTTATTTTGGCCAAAAATATGTGAATGACCCAAATGTCCCCATTACTGAATAGTTAACCACTTAATTCATTTTTGTCTCTTTTATATTCATGTTCCTCTCTTAACTCTTATAACTATACTTATTCATTTCATGTATACTTACACATGTTCTTTGTTGAACTATAAACTCTCTAAAGGCTAAGTTTTGTTTTGTTGCACTTGTATCCTAGTAACTGTCATCTAATAGTAGGTGCTCAGTAGTGTCTCTTGAATGAAAGAGTGAATGAATGGTAACAGTTTCTCCAGCACTGGTCAAGGGAGTGTACCCCACCCTGCTGATTCAAGCATCAGATCTACTCAGAAATTCTTCCCCTGCTGAGAAGATAGGGAAGCTGAGACTTTTCACAGTTGAAATCAATGTGAAAGGAGCTGTTATCAGTGCTCCCTAAGTAATCTTGTGGTTTTATTATTTATTTGTTTATTATTTTTGAGACAAAATCTCATTCTGTTGCTCAGGCTGGAGTGCACTGGTGTGATCAACACAGCAGCTAGAGTGATACCAGTAGCTGGGATGACAGGCACACACCATCATGCCAGCTAATATTTTTAAATGTATTTTTTGTAGAGACAGTCTCCCTGTGTTGCCCAGGCTGGTCTTAAAAACCTGGGCTCAAGCAGTCCTCCAACCTTTGCCTCCCAAGTGTTATGATTAGGGCATGAGCCTACCACACCCAGCTGTTACTTTAATTTGACTTTCCAGATAGAAAGAAAAGAAAGCACTAATCTATTCACAATTATTCCTGATCCATTTACCAGTTACATTTCGCCCATGCAAATTAATTACTATATCTTAAAATTGATTTAAAAAACCAGAAAAACAAAGAAAGTTTTGACTTTCACTTCCCCTTCCAGATATCGTCCCATTTTTTTTTGTTCTTTACAGTAAAATCCTTGAAAGAGTTCTATATTCACTGCCCCAATTCCTTTTCTCCTGTTTTCTATTAAAACTATTTCAACTACCTCTAGCCCCCAGCATTCCACTGAAATTGCTCTCCAATTACTTTGTTACTTTGTTAGTTAATCCAATGGCCGGTTCTCTGTCTCCATCCTTGACCTATTAGCATTTGGCATAGTTGATCATTTCCTCCTCCCTGTAACACTTTCTCCACTTAGTTTATAGGACACTTCAGTCTCTTGGTTTTAGTCCTACATTACTGGTCACTGTTCTCAAACTCTTGCTCACCGACATTTTATATAGGAGTATCCCAGGCCCTTGCCTTGGACTTTTTTTCTTCTGTTCCTACCCGCTTTCCTAAAGTGCTGTCATTCAATCTTATGTCTTTAAATATAAATGTGCTTACAACTCCCAAGTCTTAAATCCAAACTTGTATTCCAAGTACCTCAGCATCTTTACTTGTACATTTAGTAGACCTCTTCATTTCATCATATCCAAAACAAAACTCGGAGTTTTCGGCATACCCCTTCCCCTCAAAAAATTTATCTACCTACAACCTTCTTTATCTCAGTTACTGGCAACTCCATTGTTCGATTCCTGAGGCCAACTCACCAATTCTTTTCTATCCCACATTCAGTTTGTCATCAAAGCCTGTTGCTGGCTCTACAAAACATATGACCACTCGCCCCACCTCCACTGATAGCAGCTTGGTTCAAACTACTGTCATCATTGACTAGAATTTTGTATTAGCTACCCTTCACATTCATTCTAGTCTCAACACAGCAGCCAGAGTGATGCCTTTAAAATATAGAGCAGATCATATCAAGACTGTTCAAAACTTTCTACAAGTTCCATATTTCACTCAGAGTAAAAGCCAAGATTTTTACAGTTAGTCTCTGCACACCTCCCTTACCTCTCTGGTCTTACTTCCTGCTGTTATTCCCCTACCATTCTCTGTTTAGTCACATTGGCAGCCTCCTTGCTGTTTCTCAAATGCTTTGAACACACTCTCTCCTAAGAAACTTTGCCCTTGCTGTTGCCTCTACTCTGAATGCTCCTTCCAAATATCCATGTCTTCCTCAACTCCTCAGGTCTTTGCTCAAATGTGCCCATTTCTGTGAGGCTTTTCTTTTTCTTTCTTTTTGAGATGGAGTCTCGCTCTGTTGCCCAGGCTGGAATGCAGTGGCGTGATCTTGGCTCACTGCAACTCTGCCTCCTGGGTTTAGGAGATTCTTCTGCCTCAGCCTCCCGAGTTGCTGGGACTACAGTCATGTGCCACCATGCCCAGCTAATTTTTGTCTTTTTAGTAGAGATTGGGTTTTGCCATATTGGCCGGGCTGCTCTCAAATTCCTGACCTCGTGATCCACCCACCTTGGCCTCCCAAAGTGCTGGGATTACAGGCGTGAACCACGGTACCTGGCCCAGGCCTTTCTTTATTACTCCAATGGACATCGATCACCCAACACCTCATTTCTTTGCTCTTTTGGCTCTCCCTATTTTCCTTTACTACTTTATTTTTCTCCATAGCACCTATCACTTTCTCTGTGCTATATATTAACTTATTTATTGTGTTTATTGTCTGCACCCTCTAGGGCAGGGACTTTTGTTCCTTTTTTTTTTTTTTCATTGCTGTATCCTTAACATCTAGAAGAGTGCCTGGTACACAGCTGGCACTCAAATATTTGTTGAATGAATGCAATTGAAATTTTGGATGTAATCTCCTAGATTAGCATAAGTAGGTCTTAGACTGATCACCTGTAGGTGCATCTATAAATATTGAGCCTCTGTATTACAGCCTGAATCATGGTGGCTCCACCAAGTTATTGTCTTCTTGTGCCCGATTTCTATGTGGCTGCACTCTGTCTGGATTCCTTGTAACCTGAAAAAGACGAAGACCTCTTTGAAGCTTTCTGGTCTCCCATGTCACAGAGTCAGAACTGGAGAACTGATCAGCAAGATTCTGGTGGCTTGTAATTAGCATTTCAAGGGCCAAATGGTAAGTTACTAGCACTGCTGCATGCTCCATCTTCCCTGCAGCTGAAAGCAATACCATGTAAACAAAGTCAAGTGGTTTCTTATTATCTTAGAAATTGTAAAAAGGCCAGTGGCTGGCAACTAAAACCAGTAACAGTAGCAAGCAAAGATTTATTGAGTGCTTACTTTGTGCCGGCACTGTTCTAAACACCTTTGGATGTATTACATAATTTAATACTCACAACGACCCAGTGGGGAAATATTAATATTAGGAACATTTTACAGATGAGTATACTAAAGCCAGAGAAGACAGGTGTCTATGGTTCTTACAGCTAGTGAGTGTCAAGAGTCAGAATGTGAACCCAGGCACATTCTGACAGGTTTTAGAGCCCGAACTCAACCATTGTGTTACACTGCATCCTTATAGAATGAAAAGGGGAGAGGAATTTTACCTTGAAAAGAAAGCAAAATAGGCCCGGCGTAGTGGCTCATGCCTGTAATTCCAAGACTTTGGGAGGCCAAGGCTGGCAGATCACGAGGTCAGGCTAAAAATACAAAAATACTCCACTAAAAATACAAATATTAGCTGGGTGTGGTGGCGTGTGCCTGTAATCCTAGCTATTTGAGAGGCTGAGACAGGAGAATCACTTTATGTGGGAGGCAGAGGTTGCAGTGAGCCGAGATCACGCCACTGCACTCCAGTCTGGGCGACAGAGTGAGACTCTGTCTCAAAAAAAAAGAAGAAAAGAAAGCAAAATAATTATGACTTTATCACTCTAATTCTGTCATTCTAAAAGCACCTTCCTAACCAAGCACTTTCTTCTCGTATCAGCCCTGTTGCTATTTTATGCATAATACAAGATTTAGGATGACTGGCCTCCAAGGTATCTTGTCACTCTTCCTAGTCAAAGGAGTGGACTCTTCGGAACACTCTGCCTTCCCCTGTATTTTTGCTTCAGTAGCTCTTGCTCTTTAGCTAAGCTCTGAAGGGTGTGTCATTAACTCTTGAGAGCCACATATAACTCCCCAATACCAATACCCTAGTCTGGTTTAGGTTCCTGGATTCCACGTTTTTATTTCCATCAAAGCACCTATCATACTTGTCATTGTTTGGTTAATTGTCTATTTCCCTGCTAGATTAATCTCTGTGAAGACAGAGATTGTGTCTGCCTCATTCATTGCTATATCCTTAATACCTAGCATGGTGTTTGGCATGTTGGAGGAGTTTGGTAAAAATTTTTTGGATGTTCCATCAGGACTTGGTAAAAAAAATTTGAATGAATATAAGTGATATTTCTATAGCCTATCTGCAATTATATTTAGGTGTTAAGATGAATTTTCTTGTGGCTAGGCTAGCCTACCTTTTTAGACATGGAAAAGATGATTTGCTTTCAGTCTGCCTTCTAGCTGTTGGGTTTTCATGTTATGATATCACTGCCAGTGCCAAAATGCTGTTATTAATTAGTGCCACTGTCTGCTTCAGCTACAACTGACACTCAACTGCTGTGTGATGGATGTCGTCCTAGGATCTTTTACATATACGTACTAATTTAAATTTAGATAACTTCTTTGGGTTTCAGGTTCCTCAGCTATAGAACCAAGTTACCTAACTGACTTCCACAAGATCAGACTGGTAAGTTTGAGAATTGGGGTCTGAATTTAGAACTTCCAATTCTAAGTTTAGCCTTTTTGTTCATATATAATGTTACCTTCCTATTCCCATCTGTGATCCTTCTCTACAAGTCCACAGGTAGCACCCGATTACTAAGTAACCTGCACATTTCATACTCTTGTCATACTCATCTCCTTTAAAAAAATTTCTCGCACCTATAATCCCAGCACTTTGGGAGGCCGAGGCAGGTGGATCACCTGAGGTCAGGAGTTTGAGACCAGCCTGGCCAACATGCTGAAACCCCATCTCTACTAAAAATACAAAAATTAGCTGGACATGGTGGCACGCACCTGTAATCTCAGCTACTTGGGAGGCTAAGGCAGGAGAATCGCTTGAACCCAGGAGGCAAAGGTTGCAGTGAGCCAAGATTGCACCACTGCACTCCAGCCTGGGTGACAGAGTGAGACTCTGTTTCAAAACAAAGAAAAGAAAAGTATAAAACCTTATGTAGAATAATGCCCTCTCCCCCAGGATGCCCATGTCCTGATTCTTGGAACCAGTGAATAGATTTTCTCTGATGGCAGAAGGGACTTTGCAGATTTTATTAAGTGAAGGAGTTTGAGATGAGATTAATCTGGAGTATTTGGGTGGGCCCAATGTGATTACAAAGATCGTTATAAGGAAAGAGGAAGGAAGACGAGTTGGGATTTGCTTCACTGCTGGCTTTGAAGAAGGAAAATGAGGCCATGAGCCAAAGGATGCAGACAACCTCTAGGAGCTAGAAATGTCAAAGAAACAGATTCTCCCCTAGAGTTTTCAAGAGGAATGCAGCCCTGCTGACACCTTGATTTTAGCTCACTGAGACCTTTGAACTTCAGCCCTCCATAACTGTAAGATAATAAATTTGTGTTGTTTTAAGCCATTAAGTTTGCGGTAATTTGTTACAGCAGCAATCAAAAACTAATATAACCTTCTAAGGACAAAAAGGGCAGGAAAGGAGATAATAGAAATTGAGAGAACTCAACAATATGTTTGGAAGATGAAAAGTAGATGGAAGAAAGGTAACTGACTTGGCAGAGTAGAGGAAGCTGATACCTAAGTGCCTGCAGAAGGAATTGGAGGCTATATTTTTCCATTCCATTTGCAGAAACTAGGAAAAATGTACAAAGGGGGGCCTACAGAACATTTAGCTAAACATTTAAAAGATACAGGCTGCTAAAAAATTGCTCACTAAAATATATCCAAGTTCTGTGATGTACACAGAGCTTTCCTCTGTCATTTTAGTGCCTTCTTAAATATGACTGGAAAATCCCAGCTACTTGGGAGGCTTAGGCAGGAGAATCACTTGAACCTAGGAGGTGGAAATTGCAGTGAGCCGAGATGGCGCCACTGCACTCCAGCCTGTGTGACAGAGGGAGACTCTGTCTTAAAAAAAAAAAAAAAAAGTATAAAACCTCTTACACTTACAAGAAAGTGTGCTGCATGAAAGAGATAAGTCAGCAAACCATCTAACCAACCAAACAGAAAATCTGATGTGTTTGAGTGTATTGATATGAGATTTGAACAACTGGTAGAGAGTTTTGAATTAGTGATATATTCTTAGAAAACTAAGTAAATGAAAAGAACAATACAGTTATTAACTCAAAGGAAAACAAAGAGTTGTATAGAAGAAAAGTAATCATAGTTTATATTTGGCTCAAATCTGACTAAAATACAAGGTTCTAACAATATGAATACTGATTATTAATCTAAAATAATGATACACAGTGAAAAGTATATGTATGTGGTGGGTGTGCAGAGAGGGAGGAGACCCCTTATTTCCATAATGAAGTAAATAAATAATGTCTAAAGCAGTAATATCACATTGCCACAACTAAAACATTTTATTTAGATATATGGTAGTCAATTCCAAAGAATCAGCTAAAATAATTTACAGTGGCTGTCTCTGGGGAAGGGTAAATATTCAGTGAGAGGGCTGTTGACTCTTCAAACTATGAACATATATAACTTTGAAAAAGCTAAATTATCTTTTTAAAAAAGGACTAGAAGATGAACTTAAGGAGAAAAATGCTAGGAGATACTTTCCTAGATTAGAAACACATGAACATTAAGATTGAAAGAGATATTTAAATCTCTTGAAAAGACCCCATGACCATGAAATTCTGGAATCTGGAATAACAGTTATTTTTTTTAAAAAAACACATGAAACCTTATAGGTATGGATTGAGAGTTACATACAGAGGACTAAGAGTGAGATTGGCCCTGGACTTCTCAACAGTGTCATTGAAGCTAGAAAATAATGTATCGGTGCTTTCTAATTCTGAGAGAAAATTATACCAAAGCCAGTATTCTGTTGTTTTCAGACAACTAGGTCTTTGCCTGTCATGAATACTTTCTCAGGAAGCTACTAGAATACCAAATGAGGCAGTAATCCAAAAAAGAGCCAGGAACAAGGATATATCTGTTGGCTTAGGCTATGATGCAGTAACAAATGACACCAAACTCTCCATGGTTTACATTATAGGTTTATGGGATGCACGCTAATGGAGTATGCTCTTTCTGGGACGTTGCTAGTCTTATGACAGAGGGAGAAGACAGCCATGGTAAGTCTATCTTTTAAGGTTTCACCTGGAATTGATAATTGATGTATCACTAGCTAATGCAAATCACCTGGTCACTTCTGAGTGACCTTAGAGGTACGGTGGATGTCGCAAGTCACAGCCAAGACTCATATCAATGGGATGGAAAAGTAGAATCCACCCCAATGCAGGAATAGCAAATATTTTGAACAAAAATACAACCTATTTCAAAAGGAGTCTTTGTATAGAAGGGAACAAAAAGAATGCTGAGGACATCTGTGCAACAGTCTCAGAAACAACAATTTGGGATTGAGAAGGAGGTAAGAGAGCTCTGAGAGGAAGGTCAGGTTGGAAGGTGGGTGAGTGACATCTATTGCTTTTCTGACAGGTTTGGTTATTAGATAGCTGGTTCTCTGGGTGGGCACTAGAAGATAGGGAGAGATGGGGGAGGAGACTGCTGTTCTCTCATCAGCTCTTTCTGTATGAAGGGTTTTTTTTTAAAACTATGCAATGTAATAATGTAAATTTAAACTTTTTTAAGTGGATAGAAATTTAGCTCTACTTTATTTGATATGCCTTTGTGTGTGTGCATCTGTGATATGTACGTGTTCTTTGTGCATATATGTGTGACTAATTGTCAAACTGTCATTAGGGATAGTTTGTCACTGTCTGCAGCGATGTAAGTACAGGCATTGAGAGTAAGCATTTATAAACTTGAATAGTAATTTGATAGAATATTTTATATCTATTGAAATCAATAATATAAACGTTTTGGGCTTATATTTTGTATTCTTGGCTTGAAACATTTTACTTTCCTAGTAATTCATTTTTACTGTATTTTACAAAGGCATTGGTCTGCAATGGATTGGAAATTTTAAAAAATTGGTCCTTCTTTACACAATTTAGAAACAGTGGTTTAGGGCATAAAGGTAAGATTATAGGTTAAAAATATTTGAGAATTGTTATGCTGGAACAATCAACAAATCACCAATGCTGCATTTTCTGACCGTCTTTCCTCCTTCACAATTATATTCATAAGAATTTATGTAGACGAAACAAAAGCATATTGAAGTTAGCACTCCCGGTCTTACCATAATTAAGTGATTTACAACAGTCTTCTCTTCCTCTATCTTGCCCTCTCAATAAAGCACCTGGAAAGAACCCAAAGAAAATAGTGGTGTTTTCCAACAGGCCATGGGAAGACAGCATTAGCAACCCTGAGAAGGTGGAGACATTAAACTTTGCGAGAATAACAAGATTACTTTTTTGTACTTCTGTCCAAATTCTGTATTTTTGACTGTACTACTTTCATACTAGTGAGTGTTAATAGTCAAATATCTAAAGCATTAGTATTAATAATGCAAAATGATAGGGATTCTCATACCTTTTAAACTGAATTATTGGGTTCTTGCTTCTTTCACTTCAGATTTTATGCCCATGCTACCTGATGCTTGAAGAAAGCAAAGAAAATGTCTACAGCAAATGTCTTTTGGGGCTTAAAAACTGGTGCTTTACTGAGATAAAGTAAAATACAGTTTATCATAGGATGTATTTTTAGGAGCACAAGCAAACAGTTCTTGTTAAGAATAGTGACATTTCTTTCAATATGTAAGCAAAAAAAGATATCAGTAATTCTACCAATTCTAAAGCTGAAGTTTATATGCCTCTTGATAAAGTGCTTCTGTTCTCTGTGTTAGCTGTGGTTCAGTCATGAGGGTTGTCTTGGTAATACTGGAAAACAGAACACAGAAGACTCATGCCCTAACAGGAACCGTTACTACCTAAACTCAGGTACAGGATACAGTGGTTCAAATCATGCCCCAAGGAGTGTCCCATTTCTGCATAGTGAAAGGTTGTCATAACATGGTTAGTAGTTACTGTGTTTCTAAAACTAACTTTATCAGAGTATCTGACTTGTGTGTTCAGATACTTAATCAGTGGTTCTCAAGTTTTCTTTTTCACCACAGCACATTACATGAGTAACATCCAAAGAAGGGCTCTGTGTATTTTCAAAATCTCCTCCCATCAAGACTTTTATTCTCTCCCCACCCTTCCCACTTCTGCAAGGATTTAGAAACAGGTTTCTTGTCTGGGTGTCTACATATAATGGGGAAGGGGAGAATTCATCTTTTTTTGTTTGTTGTTTTTCTTTATTTGCAACTTTAAGTTTGTTTCCTTAGACAATAAGGCTGTGAAGAATTATGTCTCTTCATATGTCTCTTTTCAGGATTTTCTCCCAATTTATTTGAGTATAGTTGACAGATAAAAATTGTATATATATCAGTGCATGGTGGCTCATGCCTGTAACCCCAGCACTTTGGGAGCTCGAAGCAGGAGGATCACTTGAGGCTAGGAGTTCGAGACCAGCCTGGGCAACATAATAAGACCCTGTCTCTACAAAAAAAATAAAATAACATTAACTAGGCATGGTGGCACGCCCCTATAGTCCCAACTACTTGGAAGGCTGAGGTGGAAGGATTGTTTTAGCCCAGGAGTTAGAGGCTGCAGTGAACTATGATCATGCCACTGTACTCCAGCCTGAATGACAGATCGAGGCCTTGTCTCTGAAAAGAAAAAAAATTAATAAAAAAATTGTATATATTTATAGTACATACAATGTGATGTTTTAATATATGTAAACATTATGGAATGATTAAATCAAGCTAATTAACATATCCATCACCTCATATACTTATCCTTTTTTTTTGGTGAGAACATTTAAGATGTACTCTCTTAGAAGTTTTCAAGTACGTAATACATTATTCTTAACTATAGTCACCATGCTGTACCATAGATCTCCAGAACTGAGAATAAATCTTTTTATCTGTGTACATCTCTGGGCAGCAAATGAGAATAAGAACACTTAAAAAATTCAGTGTCATGAATGCTAGTGTCTTTTTCTGTGTAAACTTTTTTTAGCAAGGAATCTCTTCCTATTAACTAAATTCTTAACTATTTGACATACTTTTTAAAAAAAGTGCTGTCAAAAATGACAATGATTTATTGTACATATTTGTTTTTTCTTCCAGGAATATCTTCTTGCCAACAGAACTTACAGGAAGACACATATGCCTATGCCTCCTCTGCACAAGCAGATTTTCATATCATTAGGGTTTTACATTTATAGATCAGGAAAAATGTCTATTCCATCCTAATCCATGAGTTGGAGCAGATACATTTACAGTTCTGAGATCCTTTTAAGATAAGAGGCCCCTTAGTACCTATATTCTCAAACTATGAATGAATGTCATAAAGAGTGAAATGGAATTAAATTTGCTAGAATTTGTTGTGCTTGCAGTCCTGGCTCTTGACGGTATAATTTCTTAATCAAAGTCTATAATCTCCTTAACTGGGCTTGTTCCAGGATGAACTGCATTCATTTTGTCCTTCTCTTCCTCCAGTACAATTACCCAGTGCAAATTCATGGACGGAATCTGCAGATGTTATTGTCTAATACGTTACTGTCTGATACTCTGTAAGTGTTACTAATATCTTTCCATGGCACAGTCCTAAATATTTTTCATAACTGTGGTTTTGAGCCTATGCTTTTGTCATTATGTGTCAGAGTTTCTTGTATATTTTCCAGGAAGCTGCAACTGAATCATTTTCAGGACTTTTATATAACCTAGTCTATCAGCGGTAGTCCAAGATTAAACAAATACTGCATGCTCTTGTGGCCTAAGTGATACAACATGTGAAAGCGTTACAACCAAATACTCCCTAAGTAGCTTGCTGCAGCCCAGGAATGCTTACTGGAATTTCTATAGTGTATCATAAAGCCAAAGGAGTTTAAAAAACACCCTCTCTTTTCCTTCGGGCTTGTCCTAAGTTGTCCTTTCCTTGTTAGAGCTTGCTGCACACACACAGGCCGAGCACCTGGCATGTGTTATGAATTATATGATGCATTCAGGTATTTGTCTAACCCATTAAAGTGTCCCAATCCTCTTAGCCCCGATTCCTCTTTCTATGCCTGACTTTTGACCTTAACAGAGAGAACCAAACTTAGCATTCTAAACACAAGACACAGGAAACTAGAATTCGAGGTCTACATGGAACAGAGATATAGGCCACCCTTGGGATAACATATGGAGCAGGTATGAAAGGCCTGTGCTAAAGATTTTGTTCTTAAAATTCCTAAAGGTGAGAAATTATTAAATAAGAGGCTGATGACCTTTTTCCAAGAAAAAAATTGCGAAGTATGAAAATCGTATGGGACATGCAGAGAAGGTATAAATTTTCCTTGCTATTTTGAGCTTTTGCTAAAAAAGAGGAAAATAATGGTAACTATTTCATAGGATTGTTGCGAGGATGAAATGAAAAGATCTAAACGTATCACTTTGCACTGTCCCTGGCACATTGTAAATGATTAGTATTGAATATTACTATCATATTTCATTGCATCTGATTAAAATGTCATTTTTTATATCACCAATAAAAATTTCCAATTAAGCTGACACAATGATTTATCATCAAATTATTTTATATTTATTGAAAAATATTAGACTTATTTAGACAGATTTTAAAAAATCATATTTCATTATTGTGCCATAGATACAAAGTCAAATGTAAACAAATCTGTAAACATATTATTTCAGATATTTCTAGGACTTTTTCATGGCAAGAGTCTAATTCTTCAGAATACTTTTCAACTTAGAGACATTGATTTCTGTTTTTTCTCAAAATGCTGTCTGTGATATCAAGTATTGAAAGTGAGAAATGCAACATTTCTAAAATGTTCCTCTCTGCTGAATCCCAGATTTTCTTTCAAACTACTGTGCCCATTCGCCTTGTGTTTGCTCTGTCTGACTAGAATGTGTCAATGGAAAGTTTTCAGAAAATAACCAGGTTTATATACTTTTCTGAATTCCTGCTCTTTGCATCTTAACTTGTTTCTTTCATGGTCTCCCTGCTTAGTTCATGATAACTCCATTGTAGTAGTTGCTTACATCAAAATCCCAGGAGTCATCCTTGGCTTCTCTCTGTCTCTGACACCCCACATCTAATCTACTAAGTTTCTATACTGAGAATCTGCTTTCCTTTACTGCTACTATTCTGGCCTGAGGCATCATCATCTCTCACCTATAATTACCTCTTAACAGGTTTTCCTCCTTCTGTCTTGGCCCTACTACAAGTCTATTCTCAACATAGTGGCCAGAGCAAATCTTACAAAACTAAGTCAGATCATGTCTCTCCTCTACTCAAAACCCAGCTCTCCCAGCTCCCTATTTTGCTCAGAGTAGAAGCCAAAGTCTTTGTAATGGCTACAGGCCCAAGAAAATTAATGCTTCGTGCTTCACTTCTCTTCCTCTCTTCCTTGCTTCTGGTGCACTTTGCTCCAGACTCACTGGTCTCCTGGCAGTTTCTCAATCTCATCATCATACTCCTGCTGGAGGGATCTTTGTTTAGCTCTTCCCTCTGCCTGGAATCCTCCTCCTCCAGGATCTACAGAGTTAACTTCCTCACCTCCATCAAGATTTTGATGAAATCTCATGTTCTCACTGAAGCCTACCATGGTCACCCTATTTTAGACTGCAACCTGAATCTCATCTGTGCTTCAGTCCATCCCATGCCCTGTAATCCACTCCATGTTTTATTTATCCATAGCACTTATCAGTATAACATACTACAACATTTATTTATGTATTATAGTTTATGATCTGTCTTTCCTTAGATGGTTAGGCATCTTTGATTTGTTCACTAATGATTCCTAAGTGCCTAGGACCATATCTCATTGGCATTCATTCAATACTTGTTGAGTTGTACTGAATTGCGATAAATCTTGTGAGCAAGGTCAGCCAGCACAAGGTGCTATGGGAATGTATAGAGATGACCCCACACAGATCAGGTTAAGAAAGACTGTGAAGGAGTTGAGGCCTCCTCTAAACTTATTTTTTTTAGAGATGAGGTCTTGCTGTGTTGCCCAGGCTGGGGTACAGTGGCTATTTACAGGTGTGAAGCATATGACGGTCTTGAACTCCTGGCTTCAAGCAGTCTTCCCCACCTTAGTCTCCCAAATGAGACCACAGGCACACCCCAGCTCTCAGCAGAACTTTTAAGGATAAATAGAGTGGGGCAAATGAAGGAACCATGAGAAGCAATGAAATCATAGATGCAGAGTACTCCATTGGTGTGTTAGCTTGAACTGCTATGATGAAATACGATAGACTAGGTGGCTTAAACAACAAACATTTATTTCTCATAGTTCTGGAGTCTGGGAAGTCCAAGATCAAGGCACCTCTATTTGCGGGTGAACAACCACTTCCTGGCTTGCAGATGGCCATCTTCTCATCTTCTCGTCGTATCCTCACATAGTGGAGAGAGATCTAGAGATGTCTCTGGGATATCTTATAAAAGCACTAATTCAATTCATAAAAGCTCTACCCTCATGATTTAATCACCTCCCAGAGCCCCACCTCCTAATATCACCACATTGTGGGTCAGGGTTTCAATATATGAGTTTTGTGAGATCACAGACATTTAGTCCATTGCACTTGGGTATTGTTTCAGGTGGATATTTAGATTAGATATTACCAATTGATTCTAGTTCAGGGTATAGAAATCAAACATCATGGGTAATACATTTTGTGGAATATTTCTTCAGCAAAGCTTATTTCTGCCTGAATTGTACCGTGTTATAATGGTGAGCACTCATAACATTTCATGGTCAAATTGCATTGGCCAGGAGTTTCAGTCTGACTAGCCAAGGTGCCAAATCTTTGTTTTGGTCAACAGGGTAGCCAATAGTAAAAACACTAAGCCAAAATCATAGTTAAGGTTTACAGTGAATATCTTTGGAAGGTAATACAATGACTTAGAGATATTTCTCATTTGAGATGTTCTTTTACCAGGGACATACTCAGAGATAGAGCCTTCACCATGTTAGCACAAGGCATAAACCCACTCTTGAATCAGCTTTGTAACATATGATGTATGACTTATGTGTTCTTAATACTGTGTGCCATCTGGTGGCTTCATATTTAAGTATTATTCTTGATAATGAGATGCCAAGCTTAGTTGTTTCTACCTGTTAGATGAATATATGGGCTGTCGATATGTAAATATAACACATTTTAAAATAGAAAATTCTTGAAAATGTTTGCTTGTGCCATTTAAATTTCAGTGGGCTGATACAAAGCCCCCTTGCTCTCTCAATTTTAACTGCTGATAGAACCACCTAAACTCGTGCAGCAAACCATCATAGCACATGTATACCTATGTAATAAACCTGCATGTTCTGCACGTATATCCCAGAACTTAAAGTATTTTTTTTTAAAAAAAAGAACCACCTAAACTCAGTCCCTTACTGGCACACAGTGACCAATATACATTATTTAAATAATTGAATCAAATAGATTTTGATCCAGAAGAAACAGATAGTGTAAGCCTTAAGGACTTAAGGGAACAGAACTTAATGTACATTCTGGATTTGTAAAATAGGATTCATTGTAGTTATCTGTCTCAGTCTTTATGAGATTTAATACAGGCAATATGAGTTGATATATGTAACAATCTTTGGCACACATCTTTTATTAACAGACTTTATTTTTACGGAAAGTTTTCTTTTCATTTTTTTTTGAGATGGAGCCTCACTCTGTCATCCAGGCTGGAGTGCAGTGGGAAGATCTCAGCTCACTGCAAACTCCACCTCCCAGGTTCAAGTGATTCTCCTGCCTTAACTTCCCAAGTAGCTGGGATTATATTCACCTGCCACCATGCCTGGCTAATTTTTTTTTTTTTGAGATGGAGTCTCGCTCTGTTGCCAGGCTGGAGTGCAGTGGCACGATTGGCTCACTGCAACCTCCGCCTCCTGGTTCAAATGATTCTCCTGCCTCAGCCTCCTCAGTAGCTGGGACTACAGGTGCGCACCACCACACCCAGCAAATTTTTGTATTTTTAGTACAGACGAGGTTTCACCATGTTGGCCAGGATGGTCTCGATCTCTTTACCTCGTGATCCACCTGCCTCAGCCTCCCAAAGTGCTAGGATTACAGGTATGGACCACCGCACCCAGCCCTAAGGAAAGTTTTGGACTTGCGGAAAAAGCAAGCATATAATATAGAGAGTTCCTGTGTAACCTCCCCACCCCACCCTACACAAAGTTTTCTCTATTGCTGATATCTGACATTAGTATGATACAATTGTTATAATTAATGAACCAATATTGATACAGTATTGTTTTGAACTAAAGTCTATAGTTTATTGAGGGTTTCTTAGTTTTTGCTTAGTGTCCTTTTGTGTTTCAGAATCCATTCCAGGATACTGTGTTATATTTACTTGTCATGTCTCCTTTGGCTCCCTTGGCTATGTCAGTTTCTCAGACTTTTCTGTTTCTGATGACTTGACAGTTTGAGGAGGACTAGTCAGGTATATTTAGGTTGCCCCTGTATTGTAGTCTGTCTTTGACACATTTTAAAGCTTCTAGAACTGTTTGTTACTCATATTATTGCTTCATATTCACATTAAATGTGGAACGGAGCTGGGATATGGGCAGGGGATAGTATTGTTGAAAATTCAGTATTTGAAATAGATTTATTTTGAAGCATATTCAATTTATCAATACCAAAAAACTAGACAAAATGTGTTTTGCCTACATCCATCCTTCTATCTTCTATTCAGTAAATATTGTGAGGATAGTGTGTATTAGATGCTGGGGATTCAATAATAAACAAAATATAACTGCTTTCATGGAGCTTCCAGACAAATAGGAAGAGAGTTAAACATTTAAAGAAGTAATCTACGGGATAACTGGTAACAGTAAAGAAAATAAAGTATTCTTGTATTAAAGAATATCTTAGTAGGTAAGGGCAAGGGAGACTAACTTTATTACGATCATGCATTAGTTAGGATATTATAGAGACAGAAAACAGAATAATGGGCTTAAACAAGGTAGAAATTTCTCTCTGTGTTCAGGAAATCAGGGAGTCAATTCAGAGCTAAGATGGTAGCTCTATAGTGCCAGGATCCCATACCCCTTCCACTTTGTTGCTCTGCTGTGCATGAATTAATTTCTCAGCATCATCTCGTCTAAGACAGTTTCTGGGGCTCCAGCCATCACATCTGAATTCCAGCCATCATGAAGCAGAAGGGGTCAGAGAAGAGAACTTCCCTTTTCCCATTTCTGTCTACTTTTTAAAGTTTTGACAGAACTTTTAATTTTACTTTTTATTGTTTCTGTTTTGAGAGAACTCAGTCAAGTGGCCTTATGCAGCCACCTTACCTAGTCTCTTTGTCCAGGTGGCCTTGTATACCAGCTAAACATCAGAGATTTTATTGCTATGGTGGTTCTCAAACTACAGCATGCATCAGAATCACTGGCAAGGCTTGTTGAAATACAGATTACTGGGCTTCACTCCAGAGTTTCCCATTCACTAGGAGAACAAGAATTTGCATTTCTAACAAGTGTCTTATGTGTTGCTGATAATGCTGGTTCATGACCACATTTTGAGACCCATTGCCATAAAAAGGGAGCATGGCCAGGTACAGTGGCTCACACCTGTAATCCCAGAACTTTCGGAGGCTGAGGTGGGAGGATTACTTGAGCCCAGGAGGTTGAGATCAGCCTGGTCAACATAGCGAGACCCCATCTCTACAAATAGTAATGAAAAAAATTATCATGCACCTGTGGTCCCAGCTACTCAGGAGGCTGAGGCAGGAGGATCACCTGAGCTCAGGAGGCTGATGCTGCAGTGAGCCTTGATTGCACTACAGCACTCCAGCTTTGGTGACAGAGTGAGACCCCGTTTAAAAAAAATGAAAGAAAAGAAGAAAAAGAAAAAGCAAGCATAGATATTAGGGGAACAGTCTCTGACTTGGACCATGATGTGGTCTTTGATCATTTACATTTTTGTACTGAGACAGATTAAGCTTTCTTAGATCAGGTATCTCATCTTTGAAATGTCTGTTCTGGGTAGCTTTACATAATTTAGTGATTTTTGTGTAAGGTCTGTGTTTTGATTTTACTGCTATGTAATAAACCACCTCAAAGCACAGTAACTTAAAGCAGTCATCTGCTTATGATTCTGTGAATCTGCAATTTGAACAGGACTCAATGGAGAAAGCTGGCCTCTGCTCTTCATGTGCTGGCTGGCCTTCACTGGGCAGAAGGATCCAATATGGCCTTCCTTACCTGTCTGGAGCTGGCTATCAGCTGGGGCACCCAGTGTTCCTCTAGGTGACTCTTCAGCAGTACAGCAGTATAGTCTGGGCTTTCTTACATGGAGCCTTAGGGCTTAGGGCTCCAAGGGGGTAAAATAGAGGTTCCAAAGCTTCTTTAGGCCTAAGCCTAGCAATTACACTGAGTCCTTTCTGCTAGAATCTCTGGGTCAAAACAAATAATGAAACCAGCCCAGATTGAAGAAGAGAGGAAGCAGACTTCATCTATTAATGGGAGGAGTGGTAAAATCAAAAAAGAGGATGCAGCGGGAGAGATTATTACTATAGCTGTCTCTGCAATAGACCACCACAGTCAGAAATGAGAATGCCAGTATTACAGTAGATATCTCATTTAATTGTCATGTGGACATAGACCTATCATTTACTGGGTTTTATCCTTATCAGGACCAAAGTGTGATTTGGATAAAACAGTTCCAAAACATTCTGGGTTACTAATATAAGTATGGCAAGATCAAACTGGGTTTTAGAAAGGTTTGTTGGTTATTGAAAAAATGTTTCCATTTCTTCTTTGATAAAAAAGTTCAAAAATGAGGACAAGTTGAAAATAAGTTCATAAATATTTTTCTGCCGGTCTTGTTTAAATACATGAGTATTTTGATTGAAAGTTGATCTCAACTTTTGAAAGTCAGCATTTAAAAAATTAATGTTCTATCTATGCAATGAGAATTTCTACATAAAAGAGGTCATGTTTGTTGTCTGTTTTTATATGTGGTATAATTTAGGGTATGAGAAAGTGACTCCTCTTTTCCTCCCCCATCCAGTGAAATTTTTACCAGTGCCTGAAATATTACCAGGAGTGATTCACTATTTGTTGCAAGCATTGCTCACTTTCACTGGATTTTAACATAGCAAATATTTCTTGGAAGGGAAGGACAGGAAGTAGCACTGTGGCATGAATAATTTAGAGAAGCATTCTTTCTGAGGTTCCTGGGTGTCTCTGGAGGAAGGCGGTTCTGAAAGGCAGGAGGTGGGTGTGGTAGAGCAGGGGAGGATGAAGAATGGTGGGAGAGGGGTACTGAGCCCACATTGCCCTACCTCACACAGCCTGCTGCTTAGGAGGCATGATTAGGCTGATGTGATTCTCTACCTACTTTTATTTTGAATACAACATTTTGTATCTATAATATGATATTCATGCTCTTTACGTTTTTTTCCTAAACACTTTTCCACAAAGAGTGTTTGTTTACCCTTAAAATTTTATCTCCAGTGTTGTGCTTTAGGGCCTTTCTCCTATAATAACTTTTAGCTTTTGTGATTTTTCCCTTGGAACTAAATGTCTCGTTGAGCCTGTTCTTTTCATCCTATTTTCCAAGGTCTAAGACACAGTCCTGGCATTCTAGGGGCCTCTGAAGTTACTGGTCCACTGTGGGAAAATCCCAGCTTGGGCAGAGTCAGTGTTGTTTGTTCGCCAGGTGTTGAATAGACTGCAGAGTGAAGCTGCCTCACAGCCTGTATTTTCCTGGTTTGAATAGCAAGCTTAGTTACTTCATGGACTTTCTTAAGGGGACCCGGTTCCTCCTTTTAATTTATGCCTTTACCCAGTGAAAACTAAATCCAACTCAGAAACCCCAAATAGTTTCATTCTAGGGAGTTGCTTTTGTTTGAGGAGCTAATATAGTACAAGGCTGTGATTTTATTATTCCCACAGAAAGCAAGAGCCTGTTCTGTGGTTCAGATGAAAAGCTCTGTAACTAACAGGATTCTTTCTTCCTTTCTTTCTTCTTTCGGGTTCCATTTCTCTCATTAGCTGCCAGGTCATTTCACGACAGTTCTCCCGGCTGAAGTGATTTATCACGTAGAGTGAAGGAGAAGTGGGAACTGTCTGGTTTCTTTTTGCCCCCTCACAGGGGGGCTTCTCTGCCTGCTGCCAGGGCAGGCCAACAGCCCATTGCTTTGGTGGTATGGGCTTAGGAAAGGAAGCTTGACTCTTAACTATTGCGGTTCTGCAGAAGGCCCTGGCATGTAAGGCGGTGAGCCAGTGGCTGCAGGCTGCCTCCTGGTGCTCCCTCCTAAAGCCAAAGGCTCTTGGAAGACAAGACTTAGTTTTGCAGCCAAACTAGAGGTGGAGGTCCTTCCGTGGTAGTCATGGTAATCTACTCAGTATGGATTTTATAGTTAAGCAGAGGCTGCCATAAGGAAAACTGGAGCCAGAGCTGCACGGGCATTTTGCCTCTTGTAAGGCTCTGCCTATGGCTCCTCCTCCACCCCTAGCTGGTTGATAGGTTCCCCAGGAACATCCACAGGCTGTTGAAGGCTCCTTGGTATTAGTGTCCCATTCTGTCCTCCTTAGTCATTCTTTTCTCCCCAACCATTTTATATCAGCAAGCACATTTCTTTTTAACTTTTAAGTTCAGGGGTAATAGGTTACATAGGTAACATGCAGGTTTGTTACACAGGTAAACTTGTCTCATGGGAGTTTGTTGTACAAATTATTTCATCGCCCAGGTATGAATCCCATTAGGTATTTTTCCTGATCCTCTCCCTCCTCCTACCCTCCACCCTCCGATAGGCCCCAGTATGTGTTGTTCCCCTCTGTGTGTCCATGTGTTCTCACCATTTAGCTTCCACTTATAAATAAGAACATGAGGTATTGCAGTGTGACTAATCCAATAGTAGCTTACAGTTATGACAATAGCTGAAGAAGCCGGTGATAAAGGCAGCTCTTGTCTTGACGTCATTCAGAGGTCCACATGAAAAATAGGTGAGCCATAGACCATGAATAAATCAAAGAAGTGCAAATTTGATAACAAGATGGACCAATAAGATGTTAACAAGCGGAGAACAAATGTAATACAATTCCTGGTATTCTCTTGGAGAAACTTCTACTTATGAGTCCTCTAGCTTTCAGCCTCTGTGCATGGACTCCATCTATATACCTAGACTCATCCCAGTTACTGAGCCATTCATGACAAATAGGGACTATGATAGTATACCAGAAAGGTATAATCAGGAAAAGAGAAACTATGCTGAGCATTTGAAACAGAGGGAATATGCAGAAAACTGGTTATATAGGAGAAAGAAGAGCTGAGAAGCCAAACAACGGAAGGCAAGATAATCTGAAGAATAGCAATAGCAGAAAGCCACTACCACTTCTAAACTGGAGGTCAACAGGGAGGAGGTAGTGTTTTGTTTTTTTTTTTAAACCAAAGAAGAGGCACTAGGGTCATCTGTTGGGTCTGTCTGTTGGGAGCTGGAGTCACAGAAGAGATACTGAGATACTTCCCAAGGCAGAGAGGGAGGAGGAGAAATATCCTGGGAAATATAGCTTGCAATAGTCAGTCTCCTGGGATCTAGAGCACAGCAGCAGAGTATGCGGACTGGCCCAGGCAGGGAGCCCCATGCAGTGTGTGTGTGGGAGGGAGGGAGCTCAGAATTAAGTCTTGCTGCAGGTGGACCTTGTGTTGGGATGAGCACTGCCTGCTGTGAAATCTACCAGTGGCAGCACCTTCGGTCATCACGAGGTCTGGTAGGGTGTGGTGGTTCAGAGAACTGTCTAGTTCTTGTTAGAAATGTGGGTCCCATGGATATAAGGATTTATTCAAAACTAAATGAGCTATAATATTTAAATTATACCTTGACAAAATGTGTGTTAAAATAAACACACACAAAAAGTGTCAGGCTCTGAAGTCACACTGTCTGTATTTGCTCCTTATGAGCTATTTATTGACTGAATTGTGTCTTTCTCAAATTCATATGTTGTTGAAGCCCCAACCCACAATATGACTATATTTAAAGATAGGGGCTTTAAGGAGATAATTATGGTTAAATGGGGTCCTAAGGGTGGTACCCTAATCTGACAGGACTGGTGTTTTTATAAGAAGAGGAAGAGAAACCAGTCATCTCTTTCCGTGAGTGCACGGAGAAGAGGCCATGTGAGGACACAAAATAAGGTGGCCATCTGCAAGCCAAGAATAGAGGCCTCGCCAGGAACTAACCCTGCCAACACCTCAGTCTTAGATTTTGAACCTCCAGAATGTCAAGAAAATCTATTTCTGTTGTTTAAGCCATCCAGTCTGTGTATTCTGTTATGGCATCTGGAGCTGACTGATACATGAGCTACGTGACTTTGAGCAAAACACATATATTCTGTCTACCTTAGTTTCTTCATCTGAAAAATGAAGATGATAAGAGTTCCCTCCTCATGGGGTTTTTGGCAGAATTCAGTGAAATCTAGTTTAAAGCACTTGGCATGTAGGCATGTAGTAAGTATGCCATGTAGCTCTTATATTTATAAGCCTGAACTTTTGCCTCGGTGTCCATGCCCAGAGTCTGGGTCTTCCCTGTAAGTGGATGCTGCCTCTCAATTCTCTAGCCCCACACAGGATCTTGCTAGTCCCTTCTCTTGGATTCTGTTCCTGGCACACTCCACCTATCATTTCGGGACCTGCTAGCACCACTCAGAACTGTCACCTGCTTTCCTTTTAGCTGCTTACACTCCACTTGCCAACATTATCTCCACCCTGAGAATGTCGTGTCCTTCTGATTACATGCTTTGACCTATCTACCAAGTGGCTCATGGCTGAGCCAGCCTCTGTATCCATTTCCCATAACCCCATCCTCTCTGGTCCTGGTTCTGTCCCATCAGCTTGTGTACATGGAATGGCCTCCCATACTTCCTGCCTCCTTTAGCATTTAGGCTTTTTATACAGACTTATTGACCTGTGGTGACTCTAGATTTTTCTCTCTAGAAATATATTAGGCTGGAAACGGGCAAGTGGATAAGCTTGTTTTGAAGCTGCAGTTGCAGAGCAAGATTGCTGTTTTAGGTTTTGTTTTTAAACTTAGGTCATAGGCTTACTTGGGTTGGATTTTACGGGAAATTATCTGTGCACGTGGGGCCGTGGTCACAGGCCAGTTGGATACAACCTCCCAGCATCAGTTCTTCTCTCAGCAAATTGTTACTGGTTTTATGTGGGTATTGGGATCTGTGGTTCTCTATCTGAGGTTTGTTGGGTGGTTTGCAAGCAGTGGTTGTCAAGTTTGCAGTGATTCCCTGTGTGTGTTTTCCATTGTTGTATACCTCAAACTTAACAGCATCAAATAACACACATTTATTATCTCAGAGTTTCTGTAGTTTTTAGACTTTTAAAATTGCAAAATGATACAAGCTCATTATAACAAGTTTAAACATTGAGAAGTTTACAAAGTACAAGTGATACATATGTCCTTCTTACTCCCCTCCATTCTGACTCTCCCCAGAAATAACTACTGTCGACTGTTAAGTGTATCCATTCCGATTTTTTTTCTATGCTTAGATGAAGACACATTCACACTCATGCACCCACTTTTTTCCCCACTTAAAAAAAAACAAAAAACAAGAATGGCTCATACTTAAATTAGGCAGGACTCTTGTTTGCAAGTGATAGAAATGCTGTGTGAAATATCTCAGGCAAAAAGAGGAATTCACTGCCAGAAGAATTTAAATCACAGGACTCACTCTTTTTTTCTCTGCTTCTGTCAGATCAGCATTGTCCACGAGCTGGAACTGTGGTCACCAGGAGCTGCCTGGCTCACACCCTCAGGCTTCCCCATGCAGAGGGCTTGTCCCTTTGCCTTCTTTTCTACGTAAAATATTCCCAAGGAGGTCTTCAATTGGCCTCATGTATCATTTAAAGTACCTTTGGCTACAAGTAACAGAAAACCCAATTAAGGGTGACTTAAACAATAGGGGTTTATTCTTTTCACAGAACCAGGTATCTAGAGGTAGGTGGTTATTTTAGGTTCAGCTGTGCCTGCATTCTGGGCCAGCTTTTCTGAAGCTCTCTAGGTCTTGCCCCCTGGTTGCCGCGTGGATAAGGCAACTCTAAACACCATGGCCTCACTTGGCAATGTCTTTCTTTTTTTCTTTTTCTTTTTGTTTTGTTTTTTGAGACAGGGTCTCCCTCTGTTGCCTAGGCTGGAGTGCAGTGATGCAATCACGGCTCACTACAGCCTCTATTTCCTGGATCAAGTGATCCTCCTGCCTTGGCCTCCCTAGTTATTGGGATTACAAGTGCACACCACCATGCCCAGCTAATTTAAACATTTTTTTTTTTTTTAGTAGAGACAAGGTCTCGCTATGTTGTCCAGGCTGGTCTTGAGCTTCTGGGTTCAAGTGATCCTCCCAAAGTGCTGGGATTAGAGGCATAAGCCACCAAGCCTGGCCAGCAATGCCTTTCTTACTGTGGCTTATCTCAAAAGCAAATTCTGAGACAAAAGGTTGTATGCACTGACTTGGGGAGGTGACTGCAGGGTGCAGGAGCAGGAATCAGGGCGAGAGTTGGGGAAAACAGGGAAAGAGGGGTGGCTAATAGAAAGGGTCGTTACTGAGCTGGACAGTGCTGTGAGTAACTAGTGCTAGATTTTGCTGGGACCTCCTGGGGACCTTGTGCAACACACACTGTCAACCTGGGGCATAAAAGGGAAGCATTTTTCTGTCAATACCCACCCCTCCAATTAAACAACATAAGCAGGAATGCAATTTCCACTTACTGTTTATAAATATACAGTATACATAGTTCATAGCTGCATAGTATTTTGTTATACAAATGAGCCTTTTCTTTTGTTAATGGACATTTAATTCACAGCCCTGGTTTTTTATCAAGTCGCGATAAACATCAAAAGGGGAATGACTTTGGTGAGGGGATCGATACCATGACTGAGGACTCCTATTTTATCCCATTTCAAGACTTTGGCTGGGTGCAGTGGCTAATTCCTATAATCCTAGCATTTTGGGAAGCTGAGGTGGAAGGATCACTTCAGTTCAGGAGTTCAAGACCAGCCTAGGCAGCATAGCAAGATCTTGTCTCTAGAAATTATTTAAAAATTAGCTAGGCATGGTGGTGTGCACCTGTGATCTCAGCTACTTGGGAAGCTGAACTGGGAGGTTGCTTGAGCCTGAGAAGTCAAGGCTGCAATGAGCTGCAGTTATGCCACTACACTCCAGACTGGGCAACAGAGTAAGACCACCATCTCAAAAAAAAAAAATTAATGAAAGACTTTGGCACATTAAAAAATATAGCAGTATTTCATCTTTCTAAAACAATTATCTCACACTAACCTATTCAGAACAAAAATAGAGAAGAGGTAAAAATAGCTTTTAAGTAGCCAAATAGATGACAGGCAGTCATGCATTCCACATGGAATGGGCAGGCCTGCATGCAGTGTCACTCTGGTTTCGTCTTAAATCTCATACACTTCACTTGTAAGTATCTTGCATCTTTATTAGGATCTCATTTAACCTCATTTTACTTACAATTTTAACTAGATTGGTATCCTAGTTACTATTTCCACAGCAAAGGAGAAGAGGAAGGAAGCTGTTAAAGGAAGTCACACTGACAAACCAAAATTTAAAAAGTGACCACTGACAGCAACAGAGGAGGCAAAAACAAAACAAAATAAAGCAACAACAAAAACCTTTTAAAAGTGACATAAATATACAAAAGAAGATTGGTGTTCTATCTACTCTACAGAACAGTAAAAAACTCTGAGGTTCACAGCCAGAAAGAATGGTTAAAATTGCACTCAGAGTTCTTTTTAAAAGGCAAGGAAATGAATAATTTATTCCATGCTATTATATCTTTTCATGTAGTATTGACTTGATATGATTATTCTTTTTCTGTATTATATTTTAGAGAGATTTCCCAATAAGTAGGTTTAAAATGATGAAAAAGTTGATTCTCGCTTGAAACCAGGAGGTGGAGGTTGCAGTGAGCCGAGATCACACCACAGCACTCCAGCCTGGGTAACGAGCAAAATTCAGTCTCAAAAAAAAAAAAAAAAAAAAAGTGGATTCTGAAAGCTCTGGGGAACTTCACTTTCCAAGCAACCATTTTCCATGGAGTTTTAGCCAAGAAGTTTCCTCCAGAAAGACAGATGGGGAGTCATGAGGAATGGCTTTTCTGCCCCTCCGCACAAGGGTGCTATGTCTACCAGCCTCTTCCTCTAATTTAGGCCAGTGGTGTCCAGTCTGAGGAGTGCACTTCGATAATCACCATCAGTCCTTGCACGGTGATGGCTTCAACGGGGGAGGCAAATGTGGAGTCTTTCATCCCCCTTTCTAGAAATTTTTGAACATGTTATAGGTGAGCTAGAATGCAAAGGGTAAGAAAATAATCCTTTTTCAGGAAGAAAGGAATTTGGGACCTTTTTCTACAAAAACTATAAATAACACACGTGCCATTCATGTCTTGTTTAGTTTGTTTTATTATTAGTAAACAGTAATATCCCAGCAGTGGCATCAGTTAACCAGAATATTACTTTGTGTGTGTATGTGTATGAGCACTCAGGTATGTGCAAGTGCTTGCATTTAGCTAATACTGTGGGATAGATCCTTTCTTTGGCCTTGTTCTAGAATCTTATAGTCCATGCACCAATCCTTATATCTCTAGTGCTGTTACTGTTATTAACTCTGTCACTCTATTGTGTTCACTCGTTGTCTTTTTAACTTCTGTTTGTCCTTTTTCTTTGTCTTACATGCTATGATAGATACAATAATGACCCCCAAAAGGTGTCCATGTCCTCATCCCTAGAACCCGTAACTGTTATGTTACACAGCAAGGGGAATTAAGATTGCAGATGGAATTAAAATTGTTTATCAGCTGGCTTTAGAATAAGAAGATTATCCTGAGTCTTTAAGTGGATAAGGTAGAGGCAAAAGAGTTAGAAACAGAGAAATAGCATTGTGAGAAAGAACTGCTACCAGTAACTTTGAAGACGGAACAAGGTCCCAAGCCAAGGAATGTGGCAGCTGCTAGACGCTGGAAAAGGCAAGAAAACAGATTCTCCCCTAGAATCTCTAGGAAATAACACAGCTCTGCTGACACCTTGAGTTTAGCTCAGTGAGACCTATTTAGAAATAACCTCTAAAACTGTAAGACAACACATTTTTATTGTTTTAAGTCACTAAGTTTGTGGTAATTTGTTATACCAGTAATAGGAAACTAATACACATGCTCATAAATTGCATTTAAGAAGTATTTGCCGGCTGGGCGTGGTGTCTCATGCCTGTAATCCCAGCACTTTGGGAGGCCGAGATGGGTGGATCACCTGAGGTCAAGAGCTCGAGACCAGTCTGGTCAACGTGGTGAAACCCCGTCTCTACTAAAAATATAAAAATAAGCTGGGCATAGTAATGGGCACCTGTAATTCCAACTACTTGGGAGGATGAGGCAGGAGAATCACTTGAACCTGGGAGGCAGAGGTTGCAGTGAGCCGAGATCATGCCACTGCACTCCAGCCTGGGTGACAGAGTGAGCCTGCATCTAAAAAAAAAAAAAGGAAGTATTTGCCACCAGGCGCAAATGTCTGTAATCCCAGCACTTTGGGAGACTGAGGCTGGTGGACCACTTGAGGTCAGGAGTTTGAGACCAGCCTGGCCAACATGGTGAAACCCTGTCTCTACTAAAATTTATACAATAATTAGCTGGGCGTGATGGCACATGCTTGTAATCCCAGCTACTCAGGAGGCTGAGACATGAGAATCAGTTTGAACTTGGGAGGTTGCAGTGAGCCAAGATCATGCCACTGCACTCTAGCCTGGTCAACAGAGTGAGTCTCCATCTCAAAAAAAAGTATTTACTTTGTGCTTAACATTGTGCATGGGGAAAAATACAAAAGTAATGTAAATATTGTGACACCGTCTCACAAGCCGTTGATATTTCAGAAGATGAAACAGGATTTTATTTCTGTTATGCCATTAGCTGTCCTGTGATGCTCATAGTTGCCCAGGTAAATACTAATTCATCTAGTCATCTACATTTATTGATTGCCTTCTCTGTGCCAGTCACTGTGCATACAAGATAAGCAAGATATAATGACTAACAAGATACAGTTACTTAATATAAACCAAGAAAATTACTCATGTCCACTACCACCCTGTCAGCTTTTCCTGCAGTCTTTTCCCAATCACCCAATTCCTCAAACTCCAAATATACAAAATAGAGCTGAGGTTTTCAATCAGTGGTGTATGTGTGCGTCATTGCTGTTGCGGGCATTATATGGCAGATAAAAATACAGTGCCTGAATCTGTCAAAGTAAAATTGTGAAATGTGCAGAATGAAATCACAATGAAAGTAGTATATATTAAATCTGTGGAAAGCAACCAAAGTGGTATCTGTATGAATATGGAGCCACTCTCTTTTGTTGTTAGTTTATTATTGTATTATATCATAATCAAACAACATGTTATCACCCATATGAAATCAAACATTTTTTAACTTGTTGAGGTTTCTTTTGTGGCTTTTTCCTTTTTCTAATTTTTTTTTACTCTCTAAAGCAAGGTAAAGAATTACCTAAGGAGCTTTTACAAAAAGATCTATAGCAGCTGTCTGCCGCAAAAGAAATCTCAACAAATTCAAAAATGTTTGATATCATATAGGTGATATCATGTTGTTTGATTATGATGTAATACAATAATAAATTAACAACAAAAAGAGTGGTTCCATATCTATACGTTTGGAAACTAACAAACCACATCCCTATATAATTCTCTGGATAAAGAGACGGTCAATATAAAATTGTGAAATGTTCAGAATGAAACTACAGTGAAAGTAGTATATATCAAAACTGTGGAAAGCAGCCAAGGAGGTATTCAGAAGGAAATTTATAGGCTTGATCTTTTATTAGAAAATGAGAAAGATTCAAAATAAAGTACTCAATTCAAGATAGAAAAGGAACAACAAAAATAAATCCCATAGAGTAAATGAATTTACAGCAGATTAAAGATAAAAGCAAAATTAATGAAGCAAAACAGCCTTCATGGAATTGATTAATAAAACCAAAAGTTTGTTTCTTGAAAAAGATGAAAAAAGCAAACAAATTTTGACTGTGATAAATATACAATATTAGCATTAGCAGTAGTAGTGGTAGTAGTAATAAGGAAATATGTCTATAATGCTCTATGTCAGAGACATTCTTTGCCCAACAGAGATGTGTGTGCTTCCATACTTTCTAGTCACTCTTGGTTAAGTTTGATGCTGGCTATTGACCTTCAAGAGGAGTGACATGTGCCATATCTGAATCAAGCCATTTACAGGTCTGGTGTGCAATCCTTCAGCTATTCTCTTTCTCTGCAGCTATGATCTGGAAAGCCATATGCTGAGACAATGAAGCCATTGGATAAATGCACCCTGATTTACTGAGTTCCCAAAGAGAGAACAGATGCTAGGGAGTTGCTCACTTGCCATAGCACTGTGTGAACAAGAAATTAAACTTTGTTAAGTCACTGGCTTGTGTGTGTGTGTGTGTGTGTGTGTGTGTGTGTGTGTGTGTGAGATGGAGTCTTGCTCTGTTGCACAGGCTGGAGTGCAGTGGCGTGATCTCGGCTCAGTGCAACCTCTGCCTCCCAGGTTCAAGCGATTCTCCTGCCTCAACCTCCTGAGTGGCTGGGACTACAGGCACGTGCCACCATGCCTGGCTAATTTTTATATTTTTAGTGGAGATGGGGTTTCACCATGTTGCCAGGCTGGTCTCAAACTCTTGGCCTCAAGTGATCCACCCACCTCGGCCTCCCAAAGTTCTGGGTTTACAGGCATGAGCCACGGCACGGGGCCTCACTAGCTCATGTTTTAATGTAGCATAGCCTCTCTTACCCTGACTAATTCGTGTTTTGTAAAATGTGTTCTTTTGAGAGTACCTCTCAGTTATTAGAAAAATACCTATAAATTACCAATTTAATTTTAAAGTTAAAGTGTAGGAATAGAGTGGAAAAGGAAAGATAAGCTGAGCTCTTTAAAGTTCACTATTTTTCCTGTTTGTTGCCAGACTATAATATACTTGAAGTCCTAATCAGTTACAAAGACCTAATAGGCCAGGTTATGCGCATCCACAAATACACATATGTACCTCCAAGTCTGTAGGAAAAAAAAGAGTTTCCAGCCACCTCCTGTTTTGTTTTCTGTTTAAAACATTTTTCTTAATTTGTTAATTCACTGTTACTTTAGAAAGATAGTAAGACAAAGCATCAACTCTTTTTGATCTCTTACTTCTATAAACTATCATTGTGCTTTATCACAATTCACTCATTACAGTATATTTTCATCAAAATGAGAAAATGAAAATAAAACAAAACCAATATCTGTGCATTAAATTACATGTAACTGAATTTCACTTAATTCTGATGCTAATTCTCATATTAAGAATGCCATAGAGCAAGCCATTTATTAACATTTATTGAAATGCTAGTTCTATGAAATGCTAGTTCTATGATAAAACTCTTCACACAGGAGAGTTTTAAAATGTTAGTCATATTTCTAAAATTTACAAAATATTGAAGAATGCAGTGGTTAAGTGCATGGAGTCAACTTGTCTGAGTTCATATCCCTACTCCATCACCTTATTTGCTAGGTGACCTTGGGCATTATTTAATCTATTTGAGCCTCAGTTTTCTCTTATGTAATATGGGAATAACAATAGTAATTACCTCAAGATGTTATGATGGGGATTACAAGTGTTACTGTATGTAAACTGCTCAATTAACATTGTTGTGGCTGTTGTTGGTGATGATGACGATGTTCAAGATTAAATAGGTTTGAGAGTGGTCCCAGAGCTGTCACTGGTGAGCAGCTTTGCCTCTTACTATCTGTGTGTCTTTGAGCAACTTACCCTTGCTCATCTTCAGTTTTCTTGTGTACAAATGCAGATAATTATAGTTATCTGATAGACTTCCAAAAAGATTAGAGTATTACAAATAGTGGTAGCACAAAAATGAGTATACAAAGCGCTCAATAAATAATAGCAGTTATTATGAAAACCAAAAACTGGAAAACTACTATTTCGTTTACCTGTATAGCACAAGTATCATCCAAAACAATATTCTCTGTTACCATGCTCTTCCACTTCTTCCTGTGCCTTCAACATTGCTACTATTATCCCCTGAACCAAAGGTTGAATTTTAATACCAATAATTCTAATATATTGCCCAATATTCTTTTGTGTGTGTATTTTTAATGCCTAGATATCATAAGATTTCATATCTAGAAACTTGAAAATCTTTTTGTTATACAGATTTTACTTGCCCATGTTGGATTTAACTCAGAGTCTACATGGTTGCTTTTTTCTTTTTCCTCTTTTCTTCTTCCTCCCCTCACACCTTCCTTCCTATCCTCTTTCCTTTGCTTCCTTCATCTCTTCCTTCTTTATAATTAGGTATACCTCCAAACTGTGCTCCAGAAAACTCTCCATGACATAAAAGACTAGGTCTGTTTTGTGGAAGAGCAGCTTTGAGAATGTAGCACCTTTTTTTCGGCTTCCAAATGCCCATCTAAGTGATTATCTACTCTGCCACACAGAGGTTATCATTGTTCCAATTATTCCTTTCACTCTCGTTTTTACCTAAACTTCACATTCTCCAAATGCACTGAATATTAATTTTTGTCAGGTTGTAATCATTTGATCATTTTAAACTCTTGCTTCTTTCTTAAATGCTACTGTAAACTTATTCGCTCCAGATTTTCTATTGCTTACTAACTTGAAGTCCTTAAAGAGAGTGCCAAACAATTAAAATTCGATGTAGTCTGGCAAAAATACCACAAGAATATAAAATTATTCCAGGGAAAGGAAACTATTTTTTCCTTGAATTCTAGAGCTATATCCATTTGTTTGTTTGGCACCAAGCTGCAGGGGAAATGGAATTATCTAGATTGTCTCTAATAAAGAGGATTCTTACTTTCCAAAAATTTTAAAGCACATGTACTCCTTTAGGACCTGAGTATGTTATTAATATTTTATTTCTAAAGAAGAAAAAGTACCAATGAATATTAACAGCAATTGTATGGAACTTATTATCTCTTCTCTGAAGAGAGGAGGGTGATTGTGAGGTTTGGGGAGGTTAGAAAGAGAATCACCTCTCCAGGCATGCTTGGCAAGGCTCTTAGATGAGGAAGTGTGGGAGAAGGGAGTACCATGAACTTGTAGCTGGGATGGATTTGTGGTCAGCCTCCTTGGCTCTTCTGGGGAGTAGTGGCAGAGTTTTGGATATCCATTTTGAGGGGCAAGAAGACATAATGGTTAAGAGAACAGGCCCTGGAGGCAGACATCACTGGCTTGAAAAGCCAGCTCTAACATTTGCTAGTCTGAGCTTGTATAAATGGCTTAACTTTGCCACACTGGTTCCTTCATCTGTTAAATAAGGATAGTAATGATACCCTTCCTCCTCCAGGGCTGTTGTGAGGACTGAGCACAGTTTCAGGCACGTGCTAAGCTTAGTAAATGTTTAGTATTGTTATGGTTGCTTTAACATTATTCTTATTTTACTATTATTGAATTCTAGAATTTAGTAATTCAGTTTAGTTATGGAATGAGAGTTTCTTTCCCTCCTCTAATCCATCATGTGATCCTTGACTTCAACATCTGGCTTTAAAATTAGAAGTGCTTATTTCTTCTCATGAACTTTTAAAATGTTTGCTAAAATATATTAAGGACAAATAAACCTTCCTCTTCTCTTCCTCCCCACTCTTTTTTTTTTTTGTCCATTTAAATGCATTAAAAGCTTGTCTAATGTGGGTCTCACTATATGCCATATAGACATCAGAGCAAGGTGGTCACTTGCTCCTGCCATTGGAGATATGGATTTGGACACAGTGAAGCCCTGTTGGATGAGACAGTGTTCTAGGACTCTCAGGAGCTTGGCTGCTTGGGTTTGAAGGACTTAGTGCTCTCATTCTCACTAGGGGTGATTTCCTTTTTGGAGTTGGGGGCTTATTATTGGGCTGTTTTGGTCTGGTTTCTGGGGACATCTCTAGACATCTGTGTTGGCTTCTGGGCAGCTTTTCCTGCTTGGTTAATGAGGCTGCCGTATGTGAGAGGAGCATATCTCAATCCCTCCTGGCCTTTGCCAGCTGCATGGATGCTGGGAGAAGTGAATGTCAGCCTCTGGCTGAAACTGAGAGGTGACAAGGGAACAGAAGCCTGCCAACAGACAGGGGCAAGGTCAGTACTGAGACTGCAGGGCTGAAATCAGAATGTGTGCCTGCGATCCTGTTGGCTTAAATGGTCTGTGATTGCTTCCACACTTCAATGATTTTTTTGAATATGTCTTTTACCTACAGAGCACTTTCATATACATTGACTTGCATAATCTTTATAACAGTCGAGTCACAGGGGCACGGGAGGTCTCACCCTCATTTTACAGAGAAGAAAATGGAGGCTTTTCTCAATAAATTTTCCTAAAAAGTGTCAACCCATTTTCTAACTCTCAGTCCCACTGTTTAGAGTGTTTTCTTGGCTGGGCTGATCTTATTTCTAGGTAAAGACCATGGCTTGAGGCCCAGTGGGACAATCTGCAGGTACCAGATTACTTTTACTTTTCTGCATGATTTTCTGAAACTCCATCATTTTTACCAATCATTCCTCTGCTTTAGCCAGTGCCTCTCTAAATTCTCTCTTAAAAATGCAAAGAATCCGTAGGAGGGGTAGGTAAATCATCTGTGGTAAGTCAGTTCGTCACATTAAATACTCTCTTGATGGCCTGCTGAGATCAGGACAGGTAGGGATGGAATTAATGATGGTAAATGGGGAGAGGAACCTCTGGAGTTTGATGCACTGTCTGAGAAGGGCAAGCTGAGGAGGGTGCATTGGTTTCCTCTTGCTGTGTAACAAATTATCACAATCTTAGTGGCTTAAAACAACACCCAATTATTATCTTATAGCTTCTGTGGGCGTGGCTTATCTGAGTCCTCTGCTCAGGGTCTCATAAGGCTGAGATAAAAACGCTGGCTGGGGCCGGCCTGTAATCCCAGCACTTTGGGAGGCTGAGGCAGGCAGATCACAAGGTCAAGAGATTGACACCATCCTGGTCAAGATGGTGAAGCCTCGTCTCAACTAAAAATACAATAATTAGTTGGGTGGGGTGGTGGGTGCCTGTAATCCCAGCTCCTGGGGAGGCTGCGGCAGGAGAATTGCTTGAACCTGGGAGGCGGAAGTTGCAGTGAGCCAAGATCACGCCACTACACTCTAGCCTGGCGACAGAGCGAGATTCTGTCTCAAAAAAAAAAATTGCTCACTGGGCTGGAACTCAGGATCCTCTTCTAGGCTTACATGGTTGTTGGCAGAATTCAGTTCCTTTGGGTTGTGGGACTGAGGCCCACATCTCCTAGAGGCCACTGTAATTGCCTGCCATGCAGCCTTCTTCATAGGCAGTTCACGCCACAGCCACTTGGTTTTTCAAGGCCAGCTGCAGATTCTCTCTCTCCAGTCTCTAAGATGGATTGTTACATGGTATGATGTAATCACGGGAGTGGCATTTTGAGATTTTGCCTGAAAATCTCAATATTTAGGCAAAGCTGGGTGCACATTCTCATGGGAAACAGCTGGTAGGAGCTGAGTAGTGGCTGCCGCCTTGGGAAGGGAAGGATTCTTGGTTTTCCAAAGTCTCTGCCTTCTGCTGGTGCTGTGTGTGCCTGCTACCCAGACTGCTTCAATCATTGGCTGTGCCTATTTGTCTATTGGTGGCATTTGAGCTTATGACAGGGGATTACATTATTGAAGGAATCTGCAGAAGCATATGATTCTAGGAAATGGAATAAAAATGCTCTGATTGAGGCAGGGGAGTAGGCAGAGGCAAATATGGCTCCACACCCTCCCATTTGTCTCATTTTAACATACAAGAAGGAGGGACTGAAGAGATCCGGGTTCAATTCCTGGTTCTTCACTCACATGTGTAGACTTGAGCCTGTACTTTAATCTCTCTGAACCTCAGTTTTCTCATCTGGGAAGCTGCCCTTTCCCCAGAATTTCTGATTCAAATAGTCTTGGGTTGGGGCCTAGGAATCTATAATTTTGACAAAGGCCTATGGTGACATTTAATGGTCAGGCAAGTTTGAATACAAAGTCCATTTACAATTGCATGGATTTTGGATACAAACTCCACTCAAAGCAGGGCCACCATGCCTGGCTAATTTTTATATTTTTAGTAGTGATGGAATTTCGCCATGTCGGCCAGGCTGGTCTCAAACTCCTGACCTCAAGTGATCTGTCTGCCTCGGCCTCCCAAAGTGCTGGGATTACAGGCATGAGCCACTGTGCCCGGCCTTAGGCACCTGTATCTGTTCACGCCACTCTCCTGATCAGTGATTTTTCTCCTGGCTGCACATTAGAACACTAGATAGATGTCCACGTCCCACCTCTGATGTCAGAACTTGGAGGCAGGGGCAGAGGCAGACGAGGCTTTGGAAAAGAATCTCCCCCAGCTGATCCTAATATGCCGCTGGGGTTAGTCACTGCTTTATAGACAGGCTGAACATTAGCCAGCAGCTATGGGCTTAGGAAATAAAGGCCAGCTCCTGGGGAATGGCACTGACAATTGGGACTCATCTGACAGGCAAGGATTCTGGAAAAGATTTCAGTTCCAGCAGGAATATTCTCAGGAAAAAATACCAAGAAAGAAAAAATACCAAGTCTAGGAAATGGACTTGGAAACCAAACCACATAGACTGGGCCATCACAGCAGGGCAGTGGAAGTGTGTATGTAGTACTTTGGGTCCCCCTGCTACCACCAACACCCCCTTCCCAGCCACCTGCAGCTGGCTTCCTACATTGATAAAGTCATGCTAGTCAGGGCTGTTCAGGTCCGGAGCAGGCTGCAGCTGCCTGATGGGTCACTGCAGGGGCTGACAATTTGTGTCTTATCTCTCAAAATAGTGTGTAAGCTACTGGTGGGGCAGAGCCACCCAGCCCAGCAAAATGCAGGGGCCAGTAAGTGTTGGTTGAATGAATGGATTAGAAGTGAGCATTCAGCCTCACTGTGAACATTTGCCTGAGTCTCAGGCATGGGGCCACTTCAATGCACTCTCTCACTCTCAACCTCCCTGAAAAGACAGAAGTTAACATCTGTCACTAAACACTCTACCAAACTGAGTTCAATCTATAGACAGATGATAGTTAATAAGAGGCCCAATTTACATAAAATCTTTTATTTCTAGAAAAAAGCAAATCGAGTGCCTAAAATGTCTTGGTTTAAAATGCAAAATGATCATTGTTTTCTCTTTTCATTTCTTTTTTGAGACAGGGTTTCACCGTGTCACCCAGGCTGGAGTGCAGTGATGCAATCATACTGCATACTCACTGCTGCTTGAACCTGGGTTCAAGGGATCCTCCCACTTTAGCTTCTCGAGTAGCCATTACTGCAGGCACATGTCACCATGCCCAGTTAATTTTCTTAAACTTTTTTTTTTTTTGTAGAGATGGGGATCTTGCTATGTTGCTCAGGCTAGTCTTGAATTTCTGGCTTCAAGCAATCTTCCTGCCTTGGGCTCCCAAAATGTTGGAATTACAGATATGAGCCACTGTGCCTATCATTTTTCATTGAAAAGAAAAATCCTTTTGGTTTCTGAATTTCAAATTCTGGAACACATTTTCCCAGCCAAGGGAAATTTTTAGTAACTTATAGGTATGAAAGCCTTATTGTAGGCACACTTGGATTTTAATATTATACTCTCATGTTTGAAAATAGAAGATAATTTTAAGTAGTCTAATATAAATGCTGATTGTTATAAAGCTTTGTGGTTAAAAGGACATGAGATTTATCAAATTGTGCAGTTTAATATTGCATAGTCTATTGTGTGTCATCCATTCCTCAAGAAATCTGTAAAAATGAAAGGATGCGAGGCAAAGAAGGACATGCATGCTTCGTGAAGTCCTGCTTGGGGTATGACTTCGCTTCTCCTGTAAGGACAACTGCTAAAATATATTTTGGTCAATTAATTCACATATTTTTGGTCCTATCTCTTTGTAATACACAACATTGGTTTGGTTTAATAACCCAAGAAAGCCTCTAAATATTTCACAGCTGACAGTCCTGATGAAAACTTAACTCGTAGCAAAGTTGTTTTTTATTTATGGGCTTCTGGGGGCATCGATGCTGCTCCACAAAGCATGGGAAAGACAAGTTTATGCTCTGGGCCTTCTGTGAGTGCTTAGCATTTAGATAGCAGTGACAGTTACGAGCGTGAGTGGCTTTGTGAGTTATTTGGAATGATAGCCTCCTGGTAGGAATGACAGGCAGTGCTCCTTGGGGGAAGATGATTATACTGGGTATGGTCATATGGTCACCAGTCACTGCATTGGGAGTCACTTTTCTAGAAGTAATGATAAGCATTTAAGGGACATAAGGATTGGGGAGGGTAGCAGGGAAAAATAAAGGCATTCAAAATGAGGAGAGCAGCACGACCCAGGCATAAAGGTGCTGTATCTGGCATGTTTGTATGATACATTTTGGGGACAGAATTTCAACAAGGCTGAGTAGCAGGGTGGACCCAAAAGGTGAAGATCTGGACAAGCAGACCTTGGCATTCTGGCAAATGGAAAACAGAAGGTTTTATATTGAAAATGTTTGAATAATGAATTGTTTTGGAATGATTACCATATACAGGTAATTATAGAAGTGCTCCTACAATGACTCAAAGCAACCCTGTGATGTAAACACTATTTTTAGTATCACGTGTTATGGATGAAGAAATGGGGCACAGTAAAGTGGCTGAGGTAGGATTTGAACCCAGGCTGTTTGGTCCAAGAGCAAATACACTTAATTACTAGGCTGCCTAGTACTCCTTAGTACAAAAAGTGGTATTTAAGGAAGAGTAAATCTGGTGGTGATGCGCAGGGTTGATCAGAAGGAAAAAAACGTGGGGTTGGGAAATCCAGTTGGGAGGCTGTAGCAATAATTCTAGGCATTCCAGAAACCTTTCCTATCTTTGCTTCCTGCCTCTCTGTGACTTGACTTCATCCGTTCCCACTAGATCTTTGCTAAATCCAGTCTCCATCATCTTCTAGTTTCTCCCTTGCCCTCCTCCACTCTCTTCACACTGTGCAGTAAGAGGGTCTTTGTAGAGAACAAACCTGATCATGTTGCCCCCTTTATTAAACCCTTCGGATAAGATCCATACTCTTGGGTTACAAGGTTTTTCATCAGCTGGCTCTTGCTTTTCTCTCCAGCCCCATGTCTAGGCACCAGTGTCCTTGAGATGGAGTCTCACTCTGTTGCCCAGGCCGGAGTGCTGTGGAGCAATCTCGGCTCACTGCAACCTTCGCCATCTAAGGTTCAAGTGATTCTCGTGCCTCAACTTCGTGAGTAGCTGGGATGGCAGGTGTGGGCCACCATGCATGGCTAATTTTCGTATTTTTAGAAGAGGCGGGGTTTCGCCATGTTGCCCAGGCTCGTCTTGAACTACTGACCTCAAGTGATCTGCCCTCCTTGGCCTCCCAAAGTGCTGGGATTACAAGTGTGAGCCACCATGCCTGGCCTTAGGCTCCTGTGTCCTTTCAAGCCACTCTGATGATCACTGATTTTTCTCCTGGCTACATGTTAGAATACCAGATAGCTGTCCAGATCCCATCTCTGATGTCAGAACTTGGGGGCAGGGCAGAAGAGGCATTGGTAAAGAATCTCCCCAGCGGATCCTAATAAGCAGCCAGGGCTAGCCACTGCTTTATAGACTTTACAGAGGCTGAACCCCATGCTCTGGAGGGACCTGCTCTCTTTCCCTCTCTGGGCCTATGCTGCTCTTTCTGCCTAGATCACATTTTCCCTCATCCTGTTTCACTTAGTTGACTCCTATGCAGTCTTTGGATTTTATTTATCACTACCTCTCTAGTGCCTAGAAGGGTGTACATGGTAGACTTTCAATAAATATCAGCCGAAATTAGTTAAATGACTGAATAATGCTCTCTCCACCCCCAGCCCAGGAGGTCCTCATCCTAATCCCCTGAACCGGTGAATATGTTACCTAACATGGCAAAAGAGACTTTGCAAATGTGTTCAAGTTAAGGATCTTGAGATGAGCAAATAGTTTGGATTGTCCAGGTGGGACATATGTAATCACAAGGGTTCTTATAAGAGGAAGGCATTGCATTGGAGGAGGGAGGAGATTTAAGGACAGACACAGGTGTCAGAGAGGGAATGCTGGCTGGGTGCAGTGGCTCACACCTATAATCTCAACACTTTGGGAGGCTGAGATGGGAGGATCACTGGAGCCCAGGAGTTCAAGACCAGCTTGGGCAACATGGTGAAACCCCATCTCTACAAAAAAATACAAAAATTATCTGAGTGTAGTGGCACCTGTAGTTCCATCCTCTTGGGAGTCTGAGGTGGGAGGATTGCTTGAACCTGCGAGGTGGAGGTTGCAGTGAGTCAAGATTGTGCCACCGCATTCCAGCCTAAGTGACAGAGTGAGACCCTGTCTCAAAAACAAAAAGAAAAGCAAAAAGCAAAGTGAGAGAAGCAATGCTGTGCTACTGGCTTCAAAGCTAGAGGAAGGAGCCATGAACCAAAAGAGTGTGGGTAATCTCTAGAAACCAGAAAAGCAAGGACACAGATTGTCCTCTAGAGTTTCCAAAGAAAGCACGGCCCTGCCAACAACCCTTGTTTTTGGCCCAGTGAAGTCCACTTCAGACTTCTGACCTCCAGAATTGTCAGATAATAAATCTGTAACAATAGATACTGTTTTAAATAACTAAGTTTCTGTAGGCCATTGAAAACCACCTATGAAAAAATGTAATACATAACTAAGTTTCTGGTAATTTGGTACAGTACTGATAGGAAACGAATACATATGCCATATCTGAGAAGCTTTTCTTCATCACCTCTTCTCCCTGGGGCAAGTTAAGTGCTTCCCCTGCTCACTCCCTTACACTCTGATGTTTCTTTTCTGTGCCTCAGTTTCCCCATATGTAAGACAAGTACTTACCTCACTGGGTTCAGATGAGGATTAAGTAAGTTAATACCCACAAAATATTTAAAATAGTGCCTTTCCCATAGTAAGTGCCGAATAAATATAGCTGTTATTATTACCCCATCACTGCAGTTTTGGAGGGTCTGTTTCCTGAGTTTCCTCTTGCACATCCCCCTTGACTCCTGACTCTATTGCCTGGAAGCCTGGGGCCTCGCTGTGCTTACTGGCTGCTGCAGCTCCAGGAACACAGTGTCCAAGCCTTGAGTCCCTCTGCTGCTTTCAGAAGGAAATAGAGATCATTTCAAGAAAAAAGGAGAGGAAGGAGTCAAAGAAGCATAGATGGCTTCAAGTTGGCTGACTCAGAGAATGACTAAGAAGAAAACTGGAGAGGATGGGAGGACAGTAGCTGGGATGGCTTCCCTTGCTGGACGTGTGTCCCTGGTCCTCTACCCAGCTGCCCCAAGCCTCAGCTTACTCTACTGCATGTGGAGCTGATCATACCTGCTTACAAGAGTATCATAAAGATTAAAAGAAAAGTGACCCTAGGGCACTTAGCACAATGCCCCATCTGCACACAGCACTCTCTAAATGTCAGCTGCCATTCATTTGAGCAGGAATGATGATAAAAGAATATGACCTGTAACAGCAATTTTCCAACTTTTTGGTCTCAGAAGGGCCCCTTTATACTCTTTATACTCTTAAAATATTATGGAGGACCCCAAAGAGCTCTTGTTTGTATGTGTATCTAGTAATATTTACCACATTAGAAATTAAAACTGAAATATTTAGAAGTATTTATTAATTCATATAAGAACAATAAAAGACCCATTATATGTTAACATATGATTTAAAAATAAAACATAGTTAATCCTTCCAAAACAAAAATAATTCTAGTGGCATTGCTTTACATCTTTTCAAATCCCCTTAGTGTCTGGCTTAGTAAAAGACAGCCAGATCCTCATATCTGCTTCTGCACTCAGTCCGTTGCAATATCACATGTCACAAGTCAGATAGCCTCTGGGAAACTCCACTGTACACTTGTGAAAGAATGACAGTTAAAAAGGCTAATGACATCTTGGTATTATTAGGAAACAGTTTTGACCTCAGTGACTACCTGAACAGATGTCAGAGGTCCCCAGAACACACTTGGAGAACCACTGACCTATAAGGTCTTTTTGAAAAAATGTTTTCAATCTGTGTATATAGATCATGATAAAAATGAGATTAAATATTACTTCCATTACATGAGCAAAAATTGAAAACTTTGACAATAACAAGTGTTTCTGAGAATATGAAACATTGGGAGCTCTCAACCTCTGTTAGTAGGAGTATAAATTGTATAAATTGGTTTGATTACTTTATTAAATGTTACTACATTTCTCTTTAAATTTAAAAATGCTCATATTCTATCATCCACTTATTCTGTCCCTTAGAATTAAAAAAGAAATTATGATATATAATTGGTGACCACAATTGAAGACTGAAATGAATAGTAATAGCAATAGAATACCAATGAATAGAAACATATAATTCACATAATAGAATGCTACAACTAAAAATGAATTAACTAGAGCCATGCAAACATGAATATCTGAAAAACAATGGTGAGCAAACAGTAAGAGATTCAAGTTCTCTGTACCATTTATTTTATTTAAAAAAATATTATTATCATTTTTGAGACAGAGCCTCGCTCTGTCACCCAGGCTGGAGTGCAGTGACATGAACTCGGCTCACTGCAACCTCCTCCTCCCAGGTTCAAGCGATTCTCCTGCCTCAGCCTCCTGAGTAGCAGGGACGTCAGGTGTGCACTACCAGGCCCGGCTAATTTTTGTATTTTTAGCAGAGATGGAGTTTCACCATGTTGGCCAGGCTGGCCTTGAACTCCTGGCCAAGTGATCCTCTCACCTCGACCTCCCAAAGTGCTGGGATTATAGGCATAAGCCACCATGCCTGGCCAGTGTACCATTTGTGTAAAGTTTGAAAACATGGAAAGCAAAAATACATGTTGTTAATGAGCACATACATATGTAGTGAAAGTATATGGTCATGCATGGAATGAGAAACACCACATTGAGGACAATGGTTACCCATGAAGAACAAGATAATAAAATTAGGGAGGGGTCTTGGAAGGCTTTAACTATATTTGTAATATTTTATTTATCTACTTTAAAAATTTGAATGAAAAAAAAACCTAGTTAAGTTCTGCCTAAGCTGGGCAAAAGAATATGGCAAGAAAAGAAGTCCAATAAAAATGACAGTGACAAAAGAAATTAAAACTCTCTGCATGAATAGTAATAGTAATAAATACCAATGAATAGAAACATTAATTCACATAATAGAATGTCACAACTGAAAATGAATTAAGCCTTTGGACAATGACCCCTAACCCTTTGCTCACATTGGCTATATGGACAGTGCCTGGTTATGAGGAGCTGGGTTCCAATTGTTTACTGGTGATTGATTGCTAGGTGCTTACCATGGATTTTCTCACAGCAATAGTTGAGCACATTGCCTAAATGCCTAGACTAGGCCCATCTGTGCAGCTCACAGAAATCTATTAACTTTACAACCTGCCTAACCAATGGTAAGAAATCAGCAAGGTTGAGAGGTAGTTCATTGGGAAAGTTTGTTCTGACTTAGAGAGCCAGGAACATACCCTCTCTCTGGCAGACCTGGCCTGATCCTTTCTCTACCTTCCTTTCCAGCCACTTATTAGGATATGAGATTCTCATATTCCTGAACCAGTTGAGGTTGGCTAGGGTAGAATCCCTCTCCTACAGGATAGCCTGGGGTAGGTGGATGGTTGGGGAATTTGGGGTCGGGAGATACAGAGATATGAGAGGGGCCAAACCTGCCAGCCCAAATCCCTGAGTTGGAATAATTCTTTTTTTTTTTTTTTTTCCAGAGTCTCTCTCTGTCACCCAGTTGATCTCAGTCAGCTCACTGCAACCTTTGACTCCAAGGTTCAAGGATTCTTGTGACTCAGCCTCCTGTGTAGCTGGGATTATAGGCACATGCCACAGTGCCTGTATAATTTTTGTATTTTTTATAGAGACGGGGTTTCACTATGTTGCTCAGGCTGGTCTTGAACTCCTGACCTCAAGTGTTCTGCCTGCCTTGGCCTCCCAAAGTGCTGGCATTACAGGTGTGAGCCACCGCACCTGGGCAGGTTGGAATAACTCTTGCTTCTCAATCAGCTTTGGAGTCATCTCTCACTGATTTTCTGCTAAGACTTCTTTTATCTCCTCGTTTACTGCTACATGGTTTCTAACCTGACTTATCTCTTCTGTTCCACTGTGGAAAAAGCCATTGTGCCACGGAGCCTCCTGGAGCCTGCAACACAGTAGACGCTCAGTTGCTGGTGACTCTGTAATTTCCTTCTAGATGGGGCTGAGGGTTTGGTTGGAAAGAAAGATTTGAAGATGTGTTTATATACATTTTACACGGGATGAAAGCTGTATTAGTTGTCCTTCCCTACCCGTCTCAACAAGTGCTAGTTCTCCTTCCCCTCTTCCATGCTTCTCAGCATCCAAAGTGAGCACTCAGCTTGAGGATTTGGCAAAGAAGGCAAAGACTAAAAATAAAAAGCAAAGGAGAATTAAGAATTTCAAGCATTTTCTAAGAGCCTCCACTAACTCTTGATTCTGATGTTCATTGAAACGTACATCCAGCTCATTAAAAGCACATTTGAATTATAAGTTTTTTAAAATAATAATAACGTATTTAAAAAGACTTCTCATCATTCCAACCCAAGTGTTCTTGTTTTTTGGGCATTCCTTTTCAGTACTTGTTACACTGATATGTTTCAACAGCTATAGATTATAGGCACATATGCTTTTTCTCTTCATATTCTCTATGCTCCTACCTATTGTCACACTTATTTTTTAATGCCTGGCAATATTCTGGCAGTGGCTATTAATGGAGTACAGAACATATGTTCTGGAGTTCTAACTCAAGAAGAACACCAAGACTTCAGAGGGTTGATTCAAGAATTAAAGGTCACAATAGATGTAGCATATTTACAATAGTATTTAGACAGCATAAAGGCTGACTAAATGTTGGCCATTATCTATAACCATATCAACTCAATTAACTTCATCTTCCTTCTTTACAATGGAAGAGTAACTTTTGGTGGGGAGCGCGTAGGGTGAGGGCTAAAGTAGGGTCTCTGGGATGAGGCACTTGGAGGTGCCAGGGCCATTTACTAATGCTATAGCAGATATTTTTTAAGCACTCCCTATTTTCTTTCTTTCTTTTTTTTTTTTTTTTGAGCCAGTTTAGCACCAGACACTGAGCAAGCCTCCTGGTCCCTGAAGATACAAAAAATGAATGACATTTTCTGCTCTCAAGTTGCTCACTGTGTAGTCAGGAAGATGTAAAGTGAAGAAACAGCATGTGGGAAGAGTGTTCATCCCAGAAGGTCAGGGAGGAGCAAGACCCACACTGGGCTGATGCTCACACTGACCTGGGTAGGGTTCCTCCTAGGAATTGGTCAACTTTTTAGGCAATGACACTAGAAAAAAATGCCTAGAAACCAGATCATGAAGCAGGTTGTATGCAGTCATAAGGAGGACCCCTCCCTCTGCCCTCAACAGGTGATTTGAGAAGTTTTAAAGCATAGAAGGGACAGAAGAAATGAGTAATAAGGTCAACTCTTTATTCCTCTCTCACATTTGTTTCCTTTTCTGCTGCCTCGGCTGATTGGGCCCTCAGTAGCACGAGGGTTATAGTTGGGGAAGAGGAGGAGAGAGGAAAGACAGGAGAAAGAAATTCTAGATAATGACAGTGAAGAGGAAGGGGAAGTTTTTGGAGCCCACTGGCTGGTGCAATCATTCGTATTTAAGAGATGTATGTAATTTTGGCTTCTAAAAGCCAGAAACTGCCCTAGAAAATGAATTTCCCATGCTATGCAGCAATTCATCAGTACCAAACTTCATCTCCTAGTTATTTATGAGTTTGCATAACTTGAGTAAGTGCCAGGCAAGTTTTTCTGAGTTTGGTTCTTCATCTAATACGTTTATTTTTGAATATTTTCTAAAGTAACTTTTAACCAAGTTAAAAGTTAGATCTTCACACTGAAAGGTGGAGTATTAATGTTTGGGAGTAAATAAAACAGGTCATTCCAATAACCCCCAATCTGAAAGAAACTTTTTCTCTCAATTATGAGGCAATTAAGCAAAGTGAGGTGGTGTTTTGACGTGAGATATATGAATAACTGAGACTGTAAAGCTAGCAGATGGCATATCAACATATCAAGTTTGTGAGGTACTTCTGTGAAGCGAAAAAATATGTACAGTTCCAAAAAATATTGAGGTTGACCTAAATACGTTTGCTTATGCTATATGAGTACAAGGCTAACTATGCAACGTTGTTTAAGTGATGACTAGGATACTATTTAAACATCTGAGAGAACAAGTTGATTCCTTTAGCAATTTTTTTTTGAGCAGTCATTTCAATAAGTGCCTTAGAAGTTATATGAAGACTTGATTTCAACTCTAAGAATAAACTACATAATGTTTCAAATCTAATATTATCTAGAAGATCCTAGATGTCATGGTACAGTTTAGTTTTGGAACAAGAAATAGTAATTAAAATCAACTGGAAACGTCTAGTGGGAGATCATTCAAAAACTTCATGTGAGAGAAACTTTAAGAGACAAATAACATGAACAGTGATTTCATCAAAATGAGGTGTAAAAAATAAACAGATGGGGACCTTGAAGAAAAAAGTGTTATAAAATATCTAATGTTTTTCTTCCAAATAATTTCCAAAAATAATCAAACCTGTAAAAGTTATATAATGTGCAATTACTAATGTTTTATTGTATCTCCTAGAGTTTTTCTTTCCCTTTTAAAAATATCTTTGCCTGTGGCTGTATATACAGAATTGGAAGACCCGTGCTTCTCGAAGCCAGCAAGGGGTGAGGGAGGACAGACCAGGTAAGCAGTCATCAGCAATTACAGTTATGTTCAGCAGTATGGAAGAGAAACCTGGCTTCCTAGGCTAATATGAGGAACGTGGATATTTTTCTCATGTGACATGAACCCAGAGTTGGGCAGTCCAGGGCAGGTGCTGGTATCTGAGGTCACTGAAGACGTGGGGTCCTTTCTGCCTCTCCACAGTCATCCTGGCTGGAAACTCTGCTATGTGTTTATGCTCCAGGCAAGAAGAAGTAGAAGGATGAGAGGCAGAGACCTGCAGAGCTGGTGCCTTTTTCAAAAGATTTCCTGGAAGCTCCACCCTGTGATTTTTTTGCTTACGTTTAATCAGCCAGCACTGATTCCATGGCCTTCTCTAACCATAAGGGAATCCAGATCAGGGTAGGGTTTTTAAACCAAGTACTTTGCCACCCTAAATGGATCTGAGTTCTCTTGATAAGAAAGAAGGGAAGAATGTTTTTATTTTTTATTTTATCCTGTTTGCCATCAAAAGACAGTCAGGATTAATCTATTTCTGTTATGATCTTTCATTTCCTGCTGTATATTATAGTACATGGTAGACATTGAACAAATGTGATTGATTGATGAATGGATTCACTTAACCAGTAATTATCAAGCATGCTACATGTTAATGTTCTGTGATATTTAAAAAGAAATATATATTCCTGTTCTTGTGGGATTTATAGTTGCAATTTCAGACATTCATATATATGGAATGATTAGAGATCAAACCAACTGATAAGAAGAACGTAATTCTTCATGTGTGTTTTGCTTTCTATTTTTCGTGCTATTAATGTACCTGCTACACTGGATTTTGTTCCAGGGCTATTTTCATCAAAGTATTTGGTTAAATATTCCCTGTGCAGAAAACAATGGAGGCATTAGATACTTGGGTTTTTGTAGCATCAGGGTTATGGATGATCACAGCTTTTTTGCTTCTCATTTTCTCTCTCTAAAACATGTGCCATAGCAATGGCCATTCAGCATAGGCATTGGATAACAAGGGACACAGAAGACAATGAGGAGCATGCGTGGGCTCTGAAGTCAGGCTTCCTGGGTCCTCTTCCAGGTCTGCCATTTACTAGCTGTGTAACCAAGGGTGTGTGTCCCGCTTTCCCCATCTGACAATTGGGGCAATGACTGTCCAAACTATAGGGGCTAATGTGAAGATGATGCTAACATATAGAAAGTATTTAGGAAGAGCCTGGCACATAATAAGCACTCAATATTAGCTACTATTTTATAGTATTCTCCAATGGTTTATGTAGAAGCAAAACAGTATCAGTCTAGAAGTCCAGGCTTGTTTTTCTCCCAAGCATGTTTTCACAAGTGCTTCCATTGTCTCCTCCTTTTCCTCCTTCTCTTCCTCTAAAAACATATTTTGCTGTGTCTGCTTGGTCATCTTTCACGGTGCCAGAGAAAGAATTGCTGAGGGACAAGGGGAGCAGCTGAGTTGGTGGGAGAAGGAGCCCAGTGGTTGAATGCCTCGAACCACTGTGATGAGCTCTTGAGCTGGGTGCCAATCAAAGTGAATCAATGGGGCTTGCCAGGAGAGATGTTAATTTCAGTGGTCACACATGTCCCTGTCTGGACTCTCCCTAGGACTCCTGACCCTACCCTACAGTGGTTTGAAATGGATTTTTTTAGGCTTTCCTTACATTCTCATATCTTTTTTTCCATTTGGTATCTAAGCTACACGAGAGCCAGTGTAGTGCTTTGTCCTTGGCTAATATTCCATCCAGACCTCTCCTGAATGTCCAGCTCCCTCTCTCTGCTGCACCAAGTCTAAAGAGTGAGGTCAGGGGCTCAGACTCAACTCGGCTTGTTAATCAATGAAGCAATGAGGCTGTTTTGTCCCCTTTCTAACTTTCTTTCTAAAGCAGAATCATAAATAGGATACTCTGCGACCTATGAGTCAAAAAGGGAACAATCAGGCAAATGATTTTTGATTATAATATCTACTGTGAACATAATATATTAATAATGACTGTCAAGGATTTGGCTCAAAGACAATAAAACAAAAGGCACCACATGTCTGCTCTCTTTCTCACTTTCTACGATACTGATTTCGTAACTTATCTTGAGGTAAAGTGGAAATTGCATTTTAAAAAGCGAGTAAAAATTTTCACCAAAAAGGTAACTTGTAAATTTTTATCTTGAATAACTCAACTGATGAAACTGCATTTTGTCTTACACTGTTTGCAAACAAAAAAGGAACAATAATCCACACTAATAAGCACATCTGAGAATGCCTTTAAAACCCCTTTATTTGCCTAATTGGAGAAATTTTCTGGAATGATTGTCAACGGAAAACAGTTATAGCATTTGTGTCTAAATATATCTTCTTGCTTTTGTTCTACCTCCAGCTGAGTGTTTTAAAAATTCTTACGTAGAATTGATCTTCCTTTGTTAAGGATACTATTTTTCAGGATAAGTTTTTTTTTTTTTAAGAAAATCATTTAAAACATTTATACTACCCTAAGCTTCCACAGTTCTTTTTTTTTTCTTCTTCTTTTTTCAGTTTTGTTGCTTCCTCAGTTCTTGTTGAGAGTATTTTTCTCTTTGAATTTCAAGGTAGTGATGTCTTGTTGGCATATTTGATGTTGTGGATGTGGGTTTCACTTTATTCAAGCAAAGCATTTAGAAAGCTCAAAGAATTTTTCTCATCTTCCTGGGTAGAGGGAAATGTAAACAGTGACAAACAGTTCTTCAAACTCTCCCTGATTTTTTTTCTTGTGCCATTACTTTCCAGAGTTCAAACACATGGGATTTTAAGAAGAGATAATAATCTCACTTGACAGTAAGCCATAGCTATTATGACAAAGATTAGTCAATATTTTGTGAAATACCAAATTATCAAGTAGTTTCGATCTGTCAGACCCCTCCCATTTCAATCATTATGCATGAAGTTGATGACTTCATCCTTGTGACCCCACAAAGATCTTTATGACACTTATGTGTGAACTTAGAGCATTTTTATACTCAACCCCAGCACTGCTAATTCTTTGTTTGAGATGGGGGAGCTGCCTGTGCATTATAGGATATTTAACAGCATCTGTGGCCTCTCCATACTAGATGCTAGGAGGACCACTTCGTCTAGTGTGACAACAAACGATGGATTCTGACATGGCCAGATATTCCAGGGGGCAATATTGCCTCCCATTGAGAACCACTGTTTGACAGCAATCTTCAGTCTGGGAGTATAGTGACAGTTTTTGTCTCCAATGAACAAAATTACTAGAGGATGTTAGGGGTTAGAAACCCCACATTGCTGATGGGGCCACATAGGCACAGGAGTTTACACATGTCCAGTCTGTAATAATAGAAGGAGACCAAGTCCCACTTCCCCTAGTGCTTGGATCAGTCTGCCTGATAGTGCTTGCTTGATAATTACTGGTTAAATGAATCCATCCATCCGTCAACCACATTTGTTGAATGTCTACTATGTACTATAATATGTAGCAGGAAATAAAAGGTCATAATAGGAATAGATTAATCCTGACTTCCTTTTGATGGCAAGCCTCACTTTGACTAGTCAGGATACTTGCTGGTGATATAAAAATATTTCCCAGGGATTTTCTAATATTTATGTTTTTAACTGTAGGAGAAGAAAAAATATCTTTTCCTCTACCCATCCTAGGTTGATGGCTGAGGTCCCCACAGCAAAAGACAGATTAACAAGAGAAAAGTGTACAAGTGTATTTAATATAAGTTTTATGTGACATGGGAGCCTTCATAAAGAAATGAAGATGCCCAAGAAATGGTTAAACTTGAGTATTTTCATGCTAGGTTTGTTGAATAGTGAAGAGTTGTGGAGAGATACAACAGGGCGAAAAGCGTGCGAGCTAATGGTAAGGCACTGGGGGAATTTAGCAAGGCCTGATGGTTCAGATTCTTTTCTGTGACTCTGGGTCTTCAGAGATGAGGGTGTTTCTTTCCTCCAGGAATAGGGAGGACACCTCTCACGGGAAGCTGTTATCATCTGCTTCAGAGAAGGGTAGCGATACGATGAGAGTGGCCTTTCTGCTTCTGCCATTTTTCTCAAATTCTTTTAGCTGAAAATATTCCGGGATTGTCTGTTCTGAACCCTGTATCAAAACTTAGACATATATTAAGTATAAAAAAAGGAAATTTTAAGTAATGGTTGCAGTAGCAATCAGTAATCAGTCAAGTTCATTAAAAATGAAAATTGCAGCCAGGTGCAGTGGCTCACACCTGTAATCTCAGCACTTTGGGAGGCTGAGGCAGGTGGATTGCTTGAGGTCAGGAATTGGAGACCATCCTGGCCAACATGGCGAAACCTCGTCTCTACTAAAAGTACAAAAATTAGCTGGGAGTGATGGCTCACACCTGTAATCCCAGTTACTTGGGAGGCTAATGTGCCATGCCAGGCCGATTCCTCTTTTTACAAACTTACTCCCCAACCTTGTTTCCGTGAAAGGCATTTCCTCTGCTTAGGACTGCTGTCTCCCCACTGTTCACATTACAGCTCCCGTGTAGGTGTGTCCTCTTATAGTGTGGGGGCTCGTGACACAGGCATGCCGGCAGCAGGCTTCTGTTCAGTGGTTCTGGGAGTTGTCACTCAGGTCCAAGAAAACTGCTTTGCAGCGTCTACCCTTGGCATGGCAACTCTTATTGACAGCCTCCTCTTGGTCTGTCATTTCTCTGTAATTCCTGCCCTGCAGGAAAACAGAAAATGATTTTCTGTGCACAACTATGAACCATGTTTTTACCTAAAAATATAATTATGAACTGATCTGTTGCTTCCTCCAAATATAACAAACCTTTTTCCTTAGAATTGAAGAGGACAGTCATCTTTCTAAGATCATGTTCAGATTAGAAATGCAAACATTTTCTGTCCTAGAGTTCTTCTAAGTTTGCTGTCATGAGAAAAACATTTCTTCCTTGAGGAATTGAATTCTGAAAGTTCAGGAGCCCACTAGCACCATGACTTATTTTCCGTTTATTTCTTCCAATGACCTATAAAACAGTTGTGGAAATAATACAAACTTGATACCAAATTAGGTATAAAATATGCAAAGTGTTGTGCTATGTAAACAATATGCTTATTATATGCATATATGCGATGCTAAGTGGATCCAATATTCTGCAGAATACTTCGGGAAAATAGAGAACATAAAAATGTCCTGATTTTAAAAACAAAATCATTCTATTAAGAAGTTGGCCACAAGAGGGCAGCATTGTCTACACAAATACAGAATGGCGACTAAATTTAAACCTGACATTTTCGTGAGGCTCTTTCACCATTTGGTTTCAAACACAAGAAATGATTATAGAAACAGCATCATTGATGCTTAAATTCACAGTTTTTAAAATAAAAACTCTAATCTTTTAGTCTACACAGCCATTAGGACAAGGCTAATTATTGTGGAACAATGGCACATATTTCTTTCTTATATTTCTGTCTTTTCCAGCATGTCTCTTTCATCCTGTACACTCTGCTTCTGTAGTTTATTTATTTAAAAAAAAAATCACCCAACTCTTATTATGATTTTGGCCAAGTGAATCCCAGTGAGCATCAGTTTCTTTATCTACAGAACTGTTTTTTGGTTTTTTTTTTGAGACGGAGTCTTGCTCTGTCGCCCAGGCTGGACAGCTGGAGTGCAGTGGTGAGATCTGGTTTCACTGCAACCTCCACCTCCCGGGTTCAAGTGATTCTCCTGCCTCAGCCTCCCTAGTAGCTGGAACTATGGGTGCATACAATCACACCCAGCTAATTTTTGTATTTTTAGTAGAGATGGGTTTTCACCGTGTTGGCCAGGATGGTTTTGATCTTTTGACCTTGTGATCTGCCCGCTGAGCCTCCCAAAGTGCTGGGATTACAGGCGTGAGCCACGGTGCCTGGCCATCTACAGAACTCTAAAGCAGTCTAAGATAGTGAATAAAAACAGGGCCCTGGATGTGGGCAGCGGCTGCTTCTGCCACTTTGAGATTTGCTTTTCCCCATTGATGAATGAAAGTAATAGCAGCATCTGCCTCTCAATATGCTGTTGTGAGGATGCACTTTATAATGGATTTATAAGGTGCCTGACACATAGAAAGTGCTCAGTAAACATTGCAGGAACAGTGGTGGACTCTTTTTTTTTTTTTTTAAATTAAATGAGTGGTCAACATTAAAAAATCTGGAGAGCTCACATAAAAATCCTCACTGATGAGTTTTGTCCACATATGTTACTTGCCTGGCTTCTGTGGCACTGGGGTTGTGGTCCCTTGTGAGCCCTTCCATCTCCCACCATCTGTTTATTGCCTTCAGATGATGATAAAAAACTGCACCATGGCCAGCAAGAACAGCTGTAGGAAGGAAGACTTCAGATTTGTTCTCCAAGTTGCAGAAGATGATTGTGCTCAGTCCTAGCAACTCTCTGTAGATTCTTTTATCTGAGCAATCCAAAGCCCTTAGCACTGCAGTTTAATCTAATTTGTTTCTTTTGTCAGATTTCATTTTGAGGTTGAAGCCTTTGAGAGACTAGCAGAGACCATTTCCTATGGGAAATTTGGTTTCATTCATTCCTAGGTGGCAGGTTGGGGGGTCAGGATTGTCAAACTGGAGAGGACATCTGATGCCTGATGATAGAACAAAAAGCCACCAGGGACAGACTTAGGACAGTTCCACTATGACATCCTTTTTCCTTTTTCCCCTTCACTTCCTCAGTCCCCCTAACTCTGTGTGTTAAATGGGTTTTCTTATTTTTAATCTTAAAGAAAAAGAATTTGTGTTTATAAAGTAAGATTTAAAAGGTTATTTCCTCCTCACAGCGGGAATGCAGGGAGATAGCTTGGCAGCCCCCAGGAGCTCAGGGAGGAACTCAGCAATCCTCTCATCTGTCTTACAGAACCGTGCTAAGTTACCAAAGGAAGCCACCACTCATTTATCTAAACCCTTGCCATTAAATGCTCAGAGACGAATGCGCTTGTTGCAACTGCTCTCAGGGTGGCAGCAGACACTCAGAATGGTGTTTCAATTTAACATTGCATTTCAGCTAATTGAAAAGCAGAGCACATCGAAGGGCCTCTGCGAGAATACTTTTCAGACTATAAATCGGGGCTGGAGGAGATGTTTAATTAAATCAGTCCTGAGGTCACAGGAAGGAAAAGCAAACCTCTCCCTCCCAGACTTGACCTGGTTCACGTAACGTGGCAGCTGGAAAACTTGGAAATGTGTTAGTAGGACTAATGTAAATATACCAGAATAAAGCACTTCCCTGCCAGACTATGAAGCAAGAAATCAGATCTAGAGACATACAATGGTTCTGACCTTCCAGTTTAATTATGTGTGCAAGAAACACACATATGAAGATGGCTGGAGAGGCCGAATTGCTGCATTTCACATTGTAGTGCAAAGGATAGACTTTCTTAAAAGAACTTATTTCCAAAGAATTCTATTATTTGATGGCAGGGGACATGGGAAGCCTTGAGTCAGTCCTGGATCAGAACTGAGTGTCTGAAGGGGTGAATCATTAACTAAAACCTACCAGTTCATGAAGGAGGAAACCTAGTTAGAATTTGAGATCCTACACAGGACACTAGCCAGGTGTCTGCAACAAAGGAAAGCATGGCCACACAGAAGAAGGGAAAATGGGTATAGCCTGGGCCAACCCAGCATGCCCCACACAAACCTGCTGGTCTCACTTTTCTTGCTGAATTCGCTCTCAGGTTCATGGGCTTATATAATGAATGTTCATGCAACATCTCTCAAGAGCCTTCTCTCCCCATCCTTCCCAAATTTAAAGATATGATCAAGTGACAGAAAGAAAAAGAGCAGAATGTAAATGTGAACTCATGGCATTTGAACGTGTGATCTTGGTTTTTATCTAGAAGACAAGGAAGCTGAAGAAGTAACTAATTCAGGCTGGGCAGGGTGGCTCACCCCTGTAATCTCAGCACTTTGGGAGGCTGAAGTGGGCAGATCGCTTGAGCCCATGAGTTTGAGACCAGCCTAGGCAACATGGTGAAACACTGTCTCTACAAAAAATATAAAAATCAGCTGAGTGTGGTGGTGCACTTACAGGAGGTTGGCTTGAACCTGGCAGGTGGAGGTTGCAGTGAGCTGAGATCACATCACTGCACTCCAGCCTGGGCAATAGAGCCAGACCTTGTCTCCTTAAAATAATAATAATAATAAAAATAATAAAAGTAACTAATTCAGTCCAGAGAGTCAGCATAGGGAGCTAGCACCTTGGTCATCATTGCATGGCCTAGTCTAGAGCATACAGGTTCCTGTGATGAGCCTCGTGATGTGAAACAAAGGAGTCAGTGCCTTGGAGTCATTATCCACTCCCCTTGCATCTCTCATCGTATATTGATTATGCTTATTTTTCATTCATAATTTTCTATGACTCCTTATTTCCCATGATACATCCATATCAGTCCTGTTACTCCTTTGGATCTATTTGTTTTGCTGGATCAATTTTTATTAGGACTTTAGGTTAATAGTCGTGGGAGGGGGGCAGGAGAGCTTAGGGGAGGCAGTTATTCACTTCTTCTGGTATCTGAACAGGTAGACACAAAAACCTCTCCCCTCGCCCTTTTGTCCTTATCTCTTCCTCTTGGGTACTTTCTTGGTTTCCTTTCTGTCCTCCTGTTTTCCTCTCCAAGGATGAGATCAGGATTGGTGATAGAGGTCAAGCCTCTGCCTTACATTAGGCAGCTGCCCCTTATCCTTCTTCCCGTTCTAATGATCAGTGAAGAAAGAAATGAGCAGATGAGGAGTCAGAAGAAGAGAAATAAGGACAGTAAAGCCAAAAGGTGTCTGGAAGGCCTGTAGGGCAGGGGGTCTGGAGGCGGAGACTTGAGATCCAACACCAAGATGGATGAGATGCTTGTCTGGGGCAGTCATTCACCTCTCTGGGCCTCAGTTATCACAGCTGTAAAATCAGAGGAACAGACTGGACGTGCTCTAAGCCTGGCTCTGGGGTTCTACGAGTCTATGAATTAGGAAACGGCAGTTTACAATTTGAAAACGCTGCAGGATGTTTGTAAAGTTAATTTACTCAGAACAAAACAACAAAAAACACCACAACAAAACCCTTCCTGCGATCTGTGTATTTATACGCCATCTCTGATGCCATTATGTATGAATAACTTATTAGAACCAATCAAAAAAAGAAAAAGCACCAAAGGGCAAAATGATGAAGTTGGCGATGATGCCATCAGGCTCATTCTGGTAAGTGAGTGATTTGTTTATTCCCTCTGTACTTACGGTTCCCACTAAATCTGAGCTGGAGAAACCAGTAAATATTTTTAATGTGACAAGAAAATCAAAGCATTCTGTGCCTTGCACACTGTTGTTACTACAAGTTTTATTTCTTTTTTTATTATTGGCCATAACCTTTTGAGCCTGATCTGGTACAAGAGCCTTGTGCAATCCCAAAAAAGGTGAGAGGCCAGGTGGAGCCATCTCTATGTGCTGGGCCATCTGCTAGTAATTCATGAGGCAATGGCCAGGGCCCTTCTGATAAACAGTGCATGGAACCGATTTGTTATACAATTAAATAATTTTTTTTTTTGTTATGGTCTTACCATATGTATCTTAGGCTAATCATCTAAAGAGATTTAAAATCTCTTTACATGAATACACATTTACACCATTTACAGTGTGCATCTTGGTCTACCCACTAGCAAGTTTATTCTCTTCTCTCCAGTGCATCAAGTAAAGGAAACACACACACACACCCCAAACCATCTGCTCATCCTTGTGAAAACCTAATAGAAGTATCGGCAGAGAGAGGCAGGGTTTATTCAATTTTGTTTAGACCTGGGCAACGTTAATTTCCTTGTCTCTAGACAGCCTATGTCAGAGAAGGATTTGATAAAACTTAGGAAAGGCAGAAGCAGGGCTGGTGAGGTTCACTTCATGACTCATTGTGGCACAGAGACAGTTAAACTTAAAAAAAAATTGAAATGCAATCCTGGCTCATGTTACCCATTAGCTGGGTATATTGACCAAACTTATAGTCAGATAATGCAAACAATAACAAAGTTATTGATTGAGGAGATGTCAGGCAAATAGGTACTTATCATGATGCTGCTGATAAGCTCTGGATTTCCCTCCTGTGGCAGCGACAGAGGCCTATTGATTTTGCAGTTGGTCATCTGTGGCTTCCAGCTGACATGGGATCTGCAGGCTGATTCTATATGCAGGGGCTGCACTCATAGCAGGAGGACGCTGCAATCACCTAAGAGAGTGCCGCCCAGCTCTGGCCGTGGGGAAAGGAAGGGGGTTGACTCCACATCAAAAAGAGGCACCTGCAAGCAAAACCTGGCAGTGCTACTAGGTCACAGAATGCTCTGGGGCTATCTCCTCCTGAGGGTACTTTTCTTTCCCCCATGACTGGAAGATACACACAAGATCAGGTCCTTAAGCAGCTGGCATTAGCGCTGAGCTTTGAGTTGACCAGTAGGGGTGCGGAAGACAGATGAGACCTGCAGCACTCTCCACTGAACACCAAATGTATCACCTCCACGGCACATCTGCTCCCCAAACCTGGGCTTTCCAGTTGGCAGGGAAATCTGGCCAGACGTATTATTATTGCTTCTCCCAGCATGTGATCAGCCTGAGGCATTCATGGTTGATTGTCTAAATTTTAGATGTGAACCAGCAAAACGCCGTCTCTTAGCACTTCTAGTATTAACCAATTACATGGCCATGGAGGATATATAATAATACTCATTATTTTTTGGATGGCCTTGCAAGAAAAGGATGCTTGATGTCTGCTGAACAGACCTGGGCGATTGTTTGACATTCAAATGTGTAAGGGAGAGGGAAGCTGGTGTGACGTGGAGGATGAGAGCAGTAGGGGGTTATTTATTTCTTACTTTCCCATAGATAATTCTAGTGATAACTTGCTGGCCTCATAGGTGAAGGGGCAAAACATTTTGTGTTCATTGTTGACAGTTCTTCTTCATGCAAAATGACATCAAAGGGTATGTGATATTTAACCAAAGATTATACTCTAGGTAGGAAGAAGAATTCCATCTAGTCATTCGTTTCAGCCATCATTCGTTCAGTGGACATCTTTGGAGGACCTGTTGTGTGCTGGCATGGTGCATGCACAGAGCTGGCTAGAGCAGGTAGACAAGGCAGCCCTGTCCTGTCTCTCTGTTGGTTTCCATCTGATGAGGGGAGAGCAGGGTGGATGGAGGCAGTTCATTCACAAACACACGTATCTACTCATTGCTCTATTTTTGGAGATTTTCCTGCTCTTGTAGATAAGCAGTGGACTTCTTTTGGAGGCCTGGGATTAATCTGTGGGAAAACCACTGTTGGTCCTTGTGGTATCATTGTATCTATACAGCTCCAGGCTCATAGCTCTCATAGCCCTTGTTCCAGTCTTTTGTTAGGATGCTGGGTGTGTTAGGCCTCAGGAACAGGCATCTGACTTTCTCCTGCCCTCCTTTCACCTGCCCCAAGGCAGGACTCAACCCTCTTCTGCCTTCCTGACTGTGGGTCTTAAGACCCTCCCATGCTAGGGTCTCACCCTATACTCTCGGGGAAGAAACGCTGACATCACAAAGCTTCCATAAAAACCCGGGAGGAGAGGCTTCAGGGAGCTTCCAGATAGCTGAACATGTGTAGGTTCCTGGAGAATGGCACCCAGGGAGGGCATGGAATTGCCGCACCCCTTCCCTCATACCTCACCCTATGCTTCTCTTCATCTATACCCTTTGCAATACCTTTATGATAAACCAGTCAACATAAATGTTTCCGTGAGTTCTGTGAGCTGCTCCAGCAGGTTAATTGAACCCAAGGAGGGGGTCATGGGAACCTCAACTTGAAATCAATGAGTCAGAAGTTCTGGAGGGTCAGACTTGCAACTGGTGTGTGTGTGTGTGTGTGTGTGTGTGTGTGTGTGTGTGTGTCTGTGTCTTGGTGGGGGGCAGTTTTTGGGGACTGAGCACCCCACCTGTGGGATCTAACACTAATATATATAATAGTGTTGGAACTGAATTAGAGGGCACCCAGCTGGTGTCCACTGCTTGGTGACAGGGAGAAACCCTCACACATTCGGTCCCAGAAATTTTCTTCTGTGTTGATTGCTGTTGTGTGAGAGCAGAGGAAAACATGGTTAGAGAGAGTGCTCCCTGCATAGTCCTGAAGCCACCACTTCCTCATCTGGAGTGTCCAGCAACACAGATGCTGTTTTTGAGACAACATCTTGTTGTTTTGTTTTCTTTTTTGAGTTGTCCTTCAGAACTTATTTTTAATATCCTCAGTCCTTTGACGGTGAGTTGAATTTGACTTTTAGAAACAGTGAAATGTCATGTGGCCTTACATCTGGTGAATATGGTGGGAATGAATCATCACCATCCTTCTTCAGTTGTTAAAAATGTGTGACTATAAAGTAACGTGACTGATTTTTTTTGGGGGGGCGGTGGTGGTGGGGTAAGGCTCCTGAAGGCATTCTAAAAGTGATCACAGAGGAGGGATTCTGAAGCATTTAGACAATGGCAGCATCTTTGTTACAGAAAAGCAGGACAGAGGAGAGAACGCAGGCTCAAAGGTCAGAGAGCTTGGGCTTCTCACCTTGACAGCTTTACATCCTTACATTAGACCAGTTACTTAGCCCACTCTAAGCCTCAAGCTGATCATTTGCACAATGAAGCTAATTTCACCTACTACACAGAGTTATTGTGAGGATTCAATAACGTAAAATAACTAATGGCAAAGCATCAGGTTCCGTGCCTGACACATGGTAGATGCTATTATCAATAATACATGAAAAGTTTCCCAAAAGGAATGATTTTTTTTTTTTGAGATGGAGGCTCTCTCTATTGCCCAGGCTGGAGTGCAGTAATGCGATCTTGTCTCACTGCAACCTTAACCTCCTGAGTTCAAGTGGTTCTTCTGCCTTAGTCTCACAAGTAGTTGGGATTACAGGTGTCTGCCACCATGCCCAGCTAATTCCAAAAGGAATAATTGGAAGAGAACGAATAGTTCTTTTAGAACTATAATTTCCAACTGATTTACAAAGTATATCCACGCCATGTTTTGTATCACTGACTTCTGTGCTGGATATAATCCATTGGCTGCCCCAGATCTGCCCTCTTTTCTTCTGCCCCTGCTCTATGCTCTGTGTGGACTCTGTGGGGCAGACCCTGGTTTCCTAGAATTCACACTAGGGTGGCTCTGTCGAGTGATCAAAGAGTAGTTGGTTGGAATGTTTCCTTACCCAGTTGGCTTTGCCGGAGGGTGAAGTTCTCTCCTGGGGCTACAGCTCTCAAATTCTAGCCTCTCTCTGGAAGCCATGGCTCCACTTCGGTTTCTGCCTTTTCCCCTAGACTTGGCAGCAGCTCTACTGTTGCTAGCCCCAGGGTGCTTCAATATCCTTATTGCTTTGTTTTAGCCCTACCCATATCCGCAAACAGACTCCTCGCTGGTTTCCTCAGTTGCCACGCCTGGATCCCTGACTGATAGACGCAGTTACTGTATAGTTAGTCTTCTAGTGTTCATCTATTTCTCTATAAGATAAAAATGGTTTGATTGGCCAGGCACATTGGCTTATGCCTGTAATCCCAGCACTTTGAGGGCCTGAATCTGGAGAATCACTTGAGCTCGGGAATTTGAGACCAGCCTGGGCAACATAGCGAGACGTTATCGCTAATAAAAGTCAAAAAAATTAGCAGGGTGTGGGGGCATGCTTTTGTAGTCCTAGCTACTCGGGAGGCTGAGGTGAGGGGATCTGGGAGATTGAGGCTGCAGGGAGCTATGATTGCACCACTGCACTCCTTGCTGAGTGACCGGAGTCAGACCCTGTCTCAAAAATAAATAAATAAAAATAAAAGATTTGACTGTATTGATTGTGTCTAGAAAGAGAATAGGATCTTAGAAATTTGGAGCCATGCAGAAAACAGAACTTAACAGAGAAACTGAGAACAGGCTTCAGAATGCATACTCTGGCACTTAGAGTTTGCTTTCCAGGCAAATTGTGGGGTTTTGCTCTTTCCTTTTTCCTCCTGTAATGTTACACATGTCTTCATGTTGAGTGCCTGCATTGTCAGAGGAGCACTCAGAATAAGTAATGCTACTCAATGAGTCACAAATGGAATCCATGTCAGCTAGTGTCATGAAATGGATCTATAACTGGCTTTTTGTCCCTCAATTTGAGATGATCTAATTCAATTTCTATGATTTATAGCTTGAGAGAAGACACTTTCTGTTCTCCTCTCAAACTTTTGTTCTGTTTCTCTCTTACTCTCCAATTTCCTGGGCTCTGAAGGAAATTAATTTCATTTCATTTTTTTCTTTCTGAGATGAAGTCTCGCTCTGTTGCCAGTCTGGAATGCAGTGGCACTATCTTGGCTCACTGCAACCTCTGCCTCCTAGATTTAAGGGATTCTCCTGCCTCAGCTTCCTGTATAGCTGGGGCTACAGGTGTTGCCACTGTGCCTAGCTATTTTTTTTTTTGTATTTTTAGTAGAGATGGGGTTTCACCATGTTGGCCAGGATGGTTTTGATCTCCTGACCTTGTGATCTGCCCAATTTAGCCTCCTAAAGTGCTGGGATTACAGATGTGAGCCACAGTGTTTGGCTGGAAATTCATTTCTAAAGGCAAATCTGAGCCCATCTCCATGGCCCAGTGATAATTATAATTACTTTGTTTTATCATTGCTTTGAACACAGGAGGTATGAAGTATCACAGAAGCCAATCTGTGTCTGGTATTAAGATGAAATTTCTTTTGCAGGAAAATCAAATGATTTTTTGAGACATTAGGTATGCAAAGCATGAGGACTGTGTTAAAGTAACTGACTGGTCTGCTTGCCAACATGAGCTGCTATTTTAAAAATGGTTGTAGTGCTTTGGGCATGGTGGCTCACTCCTGTAATCTCAGCATTTTGGGAGGCCAAGGTGGGCAGATCACCTCAGGTTAGGAGTCTGAGACTAGCCCGACCAACATGGAGAAACCCTGTCTGTACTGCAAATACAAAATTAGCCAGGTGTGGTGACACATGCCTGTAATCCCAGCTACTCAGGAGGCTGAGGCAGGAGAATCGCTTGAACCCAGGAGGCAGAGGTTACAGTGAGCTGAGATTGTGCCATTGCACTCCAGCCTGGACAACAAGAGCAAAACTCCATCTCAAAAAAAAAAAATGGGTATAGTGATCAAGTAGCTGCTGTCATGGATACTGTCCAACCCAGTTCCTTCTACCAGGCTGGTGTAACATCTTTAGCAACATCTCCAGCTGCTGGGAGTGTTGGCTGCTAACATCACACCCTTTCCCTTTATCCAAAGAATTGCCTCCAGTCAACGAAGGGGAGGCTCTCTGCAGGAAGTTACTGCCCTCTCTGCTCAGCTTGTAGTGACTGACATGAGGAGAACTAAAGGCAAAACTCAAGTTGTGCACCTCTGCAGAGACCTCCCTTCTTCCACCCTGTTCCCACCTCTTCCACTGCTTCTTTCACCTTCTTACAGTGGTTTTGTCTCTATTTTCTGATGAATACATCCTCGATAAATCATGTGCTCCTGAATTCCTGTCAGGAGTTCTACTTCTAGGGAACCCAGACCGTCTCTCTGTTTTGTGTTTGAAGAAATGTTAAGTATGAAAGGTAGAAAGAGAAAGGGGCGGCTCCTCTGTCTGCATGCAGCAGATCCGCCCATGGCCGTATCTCCGAATGCTCTCAGAATAAATAGATGGCATTTTGATGACTGCATCTGAGGCATCTGTGGACATCATCAGTTGTTGGAGGATCTAACTTTCACAAATTGTGAGAAGACTTTAAATATTCTGACCCAAAACTGTCTCAGGCTAGCGAATGTCACCCAAATTCTTGAGTCCCAGAATATGTTTGCCATTTGTTCTGCTGAGAGCCAGGTCGTTTGGCTTTGAGTCTTTAGTGTTCGTTGTAGTTATTTTTAATAGCTTGGAAACACAGTCTTTGTCTGTCTAGAAACTTCTTGGTATTCCTCATGGGCAGTGTCTTTTTTGCCAAGTCAAGTCCCTCATCATGCAGAAACCACATTTCTAAACAATTTCTGAGGGACCCTCCTCTTCCTTGGCCACCCTAGGCAGCCCTGAATCCCTGTGACTGTTAGTCTATTCTTATGTTGCTATAAAGAGATATCCAAGACTGGGTAATTTATAAAGAAAAGTGCTTTGTTTTGGCTCGTGGTTCTGCATGCGGTACAGGAAGCGTGGTGCTGGCATCTGCCTCTGGTGAGGGCCCTAGGAATCTTCCAATCATGGCAGAAGATGAAGGAGGAGCAGGGGTGTCACATGGCGAGAGTGGGAATAAGAGAGAGTCCCAGACTGTCTTAAACAACCAGATTTCATGTGAACTAACTGAGCGAGAACTCACTGATCACCAAGGGGATGGTGCCAAGCCATTCATCAGAAATTCACCGCCATGATCCAGATAACTTCCCACCAGGCTGCCTCTAACACTGGTGGTCACATTTCAACATGAGATTTGGTGAGGACAAACATCCAAACCATGTCACTGGCCTTCATTCATTATAATTCCACACAGCTACGTTCAATATAACATACACAAATGTCTTTTTTTTTTTTTTTTGAGATGGAGTCTTGCTCTGTCACTCAGGCTGGAGTGCAGTGACACCATCTCGGGTCACTGTAACCTGCACCTCCCAGTTTTAAGCGATCCTTCTGCCTCAACCTCCTGGGTAGTTGGGACTACAGGTGTACGCCACCATGCCTGGCTAATTTTTTGTAATTCTTAGTAAAGACAGGATTTCACCATGTTGGTCAGGCTGGTCTCGAACTCCTGACCTCAAGTGATCTGCCTGCCTCAGCCTCCCAAAGTGTTAGGATTACAGGCATGAGCCACAGTGCCTGACCTAGTTGTACCTGTTCTTGAACTTCATATAAATGGAACCACACAGCATGTATTCCTCTGTATCTTGCCTCTTTAGCTCATTGTTATGCCTGTGAGATTCATCCATTGTTTATCTCTATACAATAGTATTTCTTGCTATATGTTTTTGTCTCATTATTGTGTGTGTTTTTGACCTCTTCCTTTTTACTTTGAATTCTTGTTAACATACAGGCTGTATCTTTCGTATATTTTATGTTTTAGCCTATTATGGACATTAAAAATATTACATGAGTGACAACTGACTAGATTCCAGTTAATACAGTTACTTAGGGAAAGCGAGCTTTTGTCTTCTCTCCCTGGTTGTGTTTCATATGTAGTTGAAATAGTTGTATCTGGGGCTGAAGCATGTTTTCATATAAAAACAGCTATAGACATTTATAGGACCTTTATAACAGGGATTCAGAATGACCTTCATTTTCTCTTAGAGTTTGGCAGGAAAGGCACTGAGGTCCTTTTGCTGATGGGTAAGTTAAGATGCTCTGAGGATAAGCCACTGACCAAGTCCTAGAGAATATTAGTGGCAAAACTGAAGATATAATTTAGTTTTAGCTCATTCTCTCTCTTCATCTCAATCCCAGGGTGCTCTCATCTCTGGGAAGGGCTTTGGCGTTATACTCATGGGAGAATAACTACAAATATTAGGAGAAATTATAAGTTCTGGAATACTGTTATTATATGAGCTCATAGTATGCTGTTGTTTCATTCTATATGTGTGAGGGTTAATGTCCTGTCTTTAAATTTATTTTATTCTCTACCTTTTATGATTTTTTATAGGTATTACTTTTAAATAAACCAGATGTGGAAAGTTACAGATTTACTCACATGATAAGGAGAAGTACACGTTGATACCTTTCCACAGTAAAAATGCAAATGTTTCGAGTTTCCGGGAAGCTCAATATACTAGGGTCAGCAGTTCCGAAAGGCCACAAAAATCGCCTGTTCTTACTATTATTATTTTTTTGGGGGAGGTGCGAAACTTTCTTTTTTGTTTTCTGTGGGAACGCATTTCTGATTTATAAAAGAAATGAGTGGGAATACAGGATTGATTTGATAAAAAATAGAAGTGATTCCCAACTTGGCCAGATCATATTTGAAGTGCTTTATAACATGCAAATACTTTGTATATTATTCACAAATACATGCAATCATAAATATTCCATTTAATTAATGTATAATAGGCACTTTTAAATTTTAATTTATATATATATTTTTTATTACACTTTAGGTTCTGGGGTACATGTGAAGAACATGCAGGATTTTTGCATTGGTACATACATGGCAATGTGGTTTGCTACCTCCATCCCCATCACCTCTATCTGGCATTTCTCCCCATGTTATCCCTCCCCAACTCCCTACCCGCTGCTGTCCCTCCCCAAGTCCCCCCCAACAGACTCCAGTGTGTGACGCTTACCTCCCTGTGTCCATGTGTTCTCATTGTTCAGCACCTGCCCAATAGGCACTTTTCATATGAAGAGTTTAAAGACATGGCTTCTAGAGTATGAACATATTTTGAGAGAATTTGCAAAACAGTTTAAAATCTGTCTTTACCTTGCTTGTCTCAAGTTTGAATTTTGTTTTTTATTCTCATTGTTTGATTTGTGGTTTGTTGATATATCGAGAGCTCTTGATGTTATCAGCATTTCATTGCTTCTTTATACATTGATTAAAATGGAAATTTCCCCAAATTTGTAGTCCTTTACATGTGTTTTTTTGTTTGTTTGTTTGATTTTTTAATTTTTTAAATAAATTCAAATTCATGGCTGGGATAATTGTAAATTTTTTCTTCTAGGGTAATTTAACAAGAAACTCTAAGAATAGAAATATTTATTAATGGCAATTAATCTGTCAATTTTAAGATCTGCTTACCTGCTTTTGATTACTCAAGCTTGTAGGGGTGAAATGTGTCATGAATGCCCTTCTTCAGCCCTCATGACCTTTAGGTCATGGCCTGCACTCCTACAACAAAAGTCAGGTTAACAAGAGAAAAGCATAACAAATTCATTTAATTAAAGTTTTACATTACATAGGAGCCTCAGAAATGAAGACCCAAAGACCTAGGAAAAACGATCTATTTTTATGCTTATGTTTGATGAAGAATGGCCAGCCATATAGAAATGTGTTGGACAAAAAGGGTGTGATTGAATGAGAGTAGACTGCAGGGGAAAACCCAGCAAGGCCTGTTTGTTCAGAGTCTCCTTGGTCTTTCTGTGTAGCATTCTTTCCTCCTGGGTATGGGACAGGACCCCTTTGGAATGAGGGTCTTCAAGGAGGAAGGGAAAAGGGAGAGAATGACGTTTCTAGGTTTTATGGCTTGCTTTAGGGGATAGGGGTTCTAGTTTCTATGGCCCGCCTTGGGGAAGAGAAATTTTGGTTTCTTTGTCTCTCTTCAGGGGAGTAAAAGGGGTGAGAGACAGGAGGGCGGGGAAAAGGTCATAGAGATCATGCTTCTGAGGCTTTCCAATCTTTTTTAGTTCAAAGTACTCAGCACACCAAAGTGCCATACTTTGAGATTTCATTTTCTGAGCCCCAATATTCCCCTGTCTGAAATTTCCTCAAGAAGTTTCACATCTAGAAATTGGGTTGGTGGATTGTCTCATAAGCCATTGAACCAGACCTCTCAGTCCTAGCTCAGTCGAGTTAAACAGCAGTTGTCTCACTTTAGGCCAGAGGTGTTGCAAGTGGCTTCCACTAAAGTTAGGCACTAATGCAGTGGAAACAATCAGATATGTAGCAAGAGGCATTTCTATGGAAACGATAACAACAAAAGAAGTTTAATGGTTAGAACAAACTATAAACTCAGTTTTTAATTCCAGAGGGCAGCCAGTCAAGATTTCTAGATGCTGGACTTAAAGCATCTCTGGCTGGAGCAGGGGCAGGCAGTGATGATCTGGCAGATTTTCCTTGTTTGCTGTTTGCATCAGGTATTCCACAGAGCTTTCTGAGTAGTCCATATAGCAACAGGCCCGAAGGTTATCTCTACATAGCTCTTGTAGTGATTTCTCTGAAGTCTGTATCAAGCCATCTAATTTCACCTTGCAGGGCTTCAGGAAAAGGGGTGCTTTTATTTTTAGTGATTCCAAGCCAAAAGACTGGGAGGAAAATTGGAAATGTTAGTTTGGAGAGTCATAGCCAGATATTGGAGAAAATTAGAGAAATTCAAGATCCAGCCCAGATTTCAGGTGGATAACAAACTCTCAAACACAATGAGCTAGGATCTAATACTGGGTGTGCTATACTTTTCTTGAAACAAAATTTTTCTCTCTATATTCACCTCAATTTCTATCAAAGATAATCAAAGTAAACTAATTTGTTTGCAAAATAAATTTAGTCTCATTAAACTTGACCTGATTATTTATACCAGTTCATCAAGAATAGTGATTGGCCACATAGGCTGTCTTTAAATTTCCTTTGCTGGAATGTTTTATAATGAATCTCAGATTAGACACTGAAAAGCCTCTTGAGGCCAGGAGGCCAAGCCAAAGATTCACTGTTAAAATTCACCTGACGTATTTCTAGATTGTGCTGAATTCCACTCTGCTTTAGGTCCCCAAAATATCCTGAGGTTCCTGGTCCTGCCAGGAGATGACATTCTTTACCCACCTGTAAGGCAACCATGCGAACCATGCTTTCAAAGTACCAGTCCAGTTTATCCAAGCGGGGACTATATTGGTTCCAAAAAGTCAACCTTAGTTCTTTAAAGTTGTCTGGTCATATTTGAAAATATAGCATTCCAGTCAAAGCCTTGGCAACATAACCAGTATTTCTAATTATGTCCTGTTACAAGGAGAACAGATTTTTATTAAACTTATATAAATAATTATGTTGCCATAACAATGAAAATACTCACAAATAGTTTCTGAATTCTAGCAGGATCAGGTTGCGAGAAAGCATAGTTGTTCCAATGTTGTTCACAAAAGTCTATGCTACCAAATCTCTGTAAGCTCTAGAAAGCTTAAGAGAAATAGTTTCTTTAAATCTGTAAAAGAAAACATTTACAATAAGAACCAAATTTCAAATTAAAAGTCATAAAAATATTGCCTTCATCAGTTTAGTATCATGTAATTAATTCTTGTTCTGCTTGATCTTGCTTGGCAGTTTCATGAAGCCATTCATTTCTTAGAGTTCTGAAAATTCTCACACGGTCCAATAGTATGATCTTATGGTTATTAGAAACCTGTATTCAAGGGTATTTGTCAAAGTTTTTTCTATGAATCTTTTAGAAGAAAAGCAGTTTTGGACTATCACTGATTGCAGATACTTTTAGAGAAAAATCAAAATAATAATGGCCTGTATATGACAAAGACTTAATATGGCCATAGTTAAAAATCTGATGAGAGTTCATTATGATCAGCAATTGACAAGGAAATTTAGTTTTTTCTGTGGATACAACATTTTAACATAATTACTAGAATTATTGCTGATACCATTAGGCTTTTAAAAATCTCATACATTTTCATATCAATAATATGCTTCTAAGTATAATTCTAGGTTTAGCATTACTCATTGTTTGACCACACTTACTATAGCATCAAATAGATGTAAGCTCAATGATTTTAATATCTTTCTTTTACAAGGTGAGGAACACATATTGTGTAGCTTTCAAGAGGCCTAACTGGAAAATTCCAAAGTAAGTTCAAGGTCAAAAAGACTTAATTTAGAATTTGATTTTGGGAAGTATGTCAAAAATGTCAAGAAGTTTAAAACAATTAAATATGATCTTGGCTATCTAATTAAAGTGGCAGTTTTAAATAGAAAAAACTATTTTCTATTTTTTTTTTAACATTTTTTTAGAGATAGGGTCTCACTCTGTCACCCAGGGTGGAGTGTAGTGGCACAAGAATAGCTCACTGCAGCCTCAAACTCATGGCTTAAAACAATCCTCTCACCTTGATCTCCTGAGTAGCTGGGACTACAGGCATGCACCACTACACCTGGTATAATTTATTTTTATTATTATTTTTGTAGAGATGGGGTTTTGCAATATTTCCCAGGCTGGTCTTGAACTCCTGGGCAAAAGCAGTCCTCCTGCTTGTCTTCCCAAAGCACTGGGATTACATATGAGCCACTGCACCTGGCTGACAGTAAAAGATTTTAAAGGCTATAACTCGATCAAGACAGTTGAAGGTGAGCAAGAAAAAAAAAAAAGATTTTAAAGGCAAATACAAAGCTTGCATAGTTGTGAATAAAAAGTGACCGAAGACCTAATAAAATACAACATGAAGCACAAAAAATGATCTTGATAAAACAAAATCTTTTTTTCTAGGTCGATTACTGAAAAGGTGAAAAAAAAAACCCTTCACATTCTTAGACTGATAATTCTAGAAAACTTTGTTATTTTAACAGAGAAGACCAGATTCCACTTTTGCATTAGTATACTGTTAATGCTAAAGCTAATTTTAAATAAAATCTTTTAATAAATCCATCTAATCTTAGTCAGTTTTGATCACAAAAGATAACCTTTCCATAAATCATTTAACACCTTTTTAAAAAAAAATCATTCAGCCTATTTAAAAATCAAAAATGTGTCATTTATATAACTTTACCTATTAAATACATCTTATTTCCAAGCAAAGACAGTTTTTCCTTATATTTTCTGGCAGTTTAATTACATATGTTAATTATAATATTTAACTCTTAGTAGCCTTAATTTCTAGTGAAAGCTAGCAAGCATTATGAACTCTCTTATATCAGCATTCATTTCATAATTTCTAGAATAAATTTTTCGTGTTTTCAAACAAATTTCAATCTATTTAGCTTCTCTGTACTATATAAAAACAAGATGCCAAAGTACATAAACTTGTGCTTAGTAATTAATGTTTCAATATTTTTAACCTTCTTAGAAATGACCCAGATGTTTAATAAGTATTTATTACTTAATTTCATTTTAAGGTTTCAAGTTACAAAAAGATTTTGAAACTATTTTTAACTAGATGTATTTTCTAAAACATAATTGTTATTGAAAAACTTTGCTTATAAACTATTATCCCACTTATATTCATCTAACTCATTCATTCCTTTTTTTTTAAGTTTCAGGTTTTAACTTTTGTGGATATGTAGGCATCTATATTTATGGGATACATTAGATACTTTGATATAGGCATGCAATCCATAATAATTCTATCATGTAAAAGGGGTAGCCATCCCCTCAAGCATTTATCCTTTGTGTTACAAACAATCCAATTATGCTTTTAGTTATTAAGAAATGTACAATTAAATTATTATTGACTGCAGTCATCCTGTTGTGTTATCAAATACTAGGTCTTATTCATTTTCTCTAACCTTTTTTGTACCCATTAACTTGCCCCACTTCCCTACATGCTCCCTCCCAACCTTGTACAATCATCCTTGTACTCTCTAGCTCCATGAGTTCAACAATCGTTTTAATTTTTAGCTCCCACAAATAAGCAAGAACATGAGTTTGTCTTTCTATGCCTGGATTATTTCACTTAATGCAGGGAGTTCCAGTTCCATCCATGTTGTTCGGAATAACAAGATTTCATTCATTTTTTTATGGCTGAGTAGTACTCTATCACGTATACGTACCACGTTTTCTTTATCCATTCATCTGTTGAGGGACACTTAGGTTGCTTCCAAATCTTGCCTATTGTGAACAGTGCTGGAATAAACATGGGAATGCAGATAACAGACATCCTGATTTCCTTTCTTTTGGGTATATACCTAGCAGTGGGATTGCCTGGATTGTATGGTAGCTTTATTTTTAGTTTTGTGAGAAACCTCCAAACTGTTCTCCGTAGTGGTTATACTAATTTATATTCCTGCCAACAGTATACAAGAGTTTCCTTTCCCCACATCCTCTCCAGCATTTGTTATTGCCTGTCTTTTGCATAAAAACCACTTTAACTGGAGTGAAATGATATCTCACTGTAATTTTAATTTGCGTTTTTCTGATAATCAATAATGTTGAGCCCTTTTCACATACCTGTTTGCCACTTGTATGTCTTCTTTTAAGAACTATCTATTCAAATGTTTTGCCCATTTAAAAGTATTTGTTCATTTAGTTTTTGAGACAGGGTCTCACTCTGTCACCCAGGTTGGTGTGCAGTGGCATAAACACAGCTCACTATAGTCTTGACCTCCCAGGCTCAAGTGATCCTTCTGCCTCAGCCTTCTGTGTTAACTGGGAACACAGGAGTGCACCACCATGCCTGGCTATTTTCTAAAAATTTTTTATAGAGACTAGGTCTCATTTTGTTGCCCAGGCTGGTCTCACACTCCGGGGTTCAAGAAATCCTCCTACCTTGGTCTCCCGAAGTGCTGTGATTACAGGTGTGAGCCACCATGCCTAGCCTTGCCCATTTCTTAATTGGATTGTTAAATTTTTACCTATATAGTTGTTTCAGCTCCTTATATATCCTAGTTATTAATCCATTTTCAGCTGGGTAGTTTGCAAATATTTTATCCTGTTCTGTTGGCTGTCTCTTCACTTTGTTGATTGTTTCCTTTGCTGTGAAGAAACTTTTTAAGTTGATGTGGTCCCATCTGTCCGTCTTTGCTTTGGTTGTCTGTGCTTGTGGGGTGTTACTCTTAGATTTGTACTTTTGAGGCTATTTTCTAGATCTTGTAGGCATGCCTCATTCTTTATTATTATTTTTTTCTTTTGTCTCCTCTGTGCATCTTCATGTAGGCTGTCTTCAAGATTACTAATTCCTTCCTTCCTTCCTTCCTTCCTTCCTTCCTTCCTTCCTTCCTTCCTTCCTTCCTTTGATGGAGTCTAGAAACGGGGTTTCACCATGTTGGCCAGGGTGGTCTTGATCTCCTGACCTTGTGATCCACCCGCCTCGGCCTCCCAAAGTGTTGGGATTACAGGCGTGAGCCTGTAAAAGATTACTAATTATTTCTTTTATTTGATCAATTCTGTTGGTAAGAGACTGATGCTTTCTTCTGTATGTCAATTGCATTTTCAACTCTAGAATTTATACTTGGTTCTTTTAAATTATGTCAATCTCTTTGTTAAGTTTTTCTGATAGAATTATGAATTCATTCTCAGTGTTATCTTGAATTTCTTTGATTTCCTCAAAGCAGCTATTTTGAATGCTCTGTCTGAAAGGTCACATATCTCTGTTTCTCCAGGATTGGTCCTGGCACCTTATTTAGTTTATTTGGCAACTCATTCATTCTTAACAATTACACTTAAACTGTTCATGACAATTTTATGAGACATCAAAAAAAGATAACCTCGGTTGCAAGTTGTTTTTGTTGTTGACAAATCAGGCAAGTACAAAAAATATCATAGAAGCAAAAAAACAAGAAAGTTAAACACGGTTCTTTCCTTTTTTTTCTCCATGACTGATGTGCATCAAGCAATTCAGGAATTCATTTGCACTGTGTATTCTGTTTGAAGGTTGCATTTATAGTCTTATGACCTTAACCATCTAGCAGAGACAATACACCTGCCTGGCCAGCAAACCCAGGCAAAAATGTGTGTATTATATTTAATGACATAAACATACAGATAGAATCAGATCTTACATCTTTCACTCTAAAACTTTTAGCCTTGCACCAGGTCTGATAATTCAAGACTTACTAGCTAGACCTGACAAATGATGCAGGTTAAGATTATCTGCTCAGATAGTTAAATCTTTCTACTAGTTTTCGTGAAAAAGGCTTTTAAGATTTTTTATTTGATCAATTTCTAGACAGGTCAGTTTTTCTTTTTGATGATAGTCATCTGTCTGAAATTTATACAAGAGATCCTCTGTATCTATGGATTCTGCTTCTGTGGATTCAGCCAATCAGGATTTGAAAATATTGTTTTAAAAAGCATGCATTTCTACTCAACATGGGGACATTTTTGTTGTCATTTTTCCCTAAACAATATAATATAACCCCTACTTACATAACATTTACATTATATTAGGTATCGTAAGTAATCTAGAGATGACTTTAAGTATATGGGAAGATGTGAGTAGGTTATATGCAAATACTATCTTATTTTATATCAGGGACTTGGGCATCCATGGATTTTGGTATTTGTGGGAGGTACTAGAACCAATCACCTGTGGATATCAAAGGACAACAGTATTTCCAAAAGGTAATGACCAAATTCTAGAGAAGAAACGGTGGAAAATTTATATCTCAAAGGCAGAGTGAAAGAATGCAAGTTTTTCCAAGAAAGAGTTTAAGGTGTGTCAGTTAGACAGAGGAGGACTCAAAAGGTTGCTGAGGCAACATAAAATCATAGGAATTCACTACAGGATTTTACAAGGATGTACACAGATAGTCCTAGGAGAAGGTCCAGAAGCCTGTCTAAAGTTTGACTGCGGACACCGAATGTTTACCTTTGGTGTTTCCTGTTAGTAAGCTCTCATCCACTGACCACCAAAAGGAGGAGGTAAGGATTTGAAGGGGAGTATATCAAGGATTCAAGAGAACTGGATGGCAGATTGTAAATGGCAAAAAGAGGAAGGAGGAGCACAGAAGCAAATGGAAAGAAGTCCTAGAGGAGCTAGTTTGGGGAGGTCTCAAGTTTCCCAAAAAGGTACATGAATTTCCACATTATTTTCAGTGAAAATTATGCCAAGAAAAATAAAATGTGGACAGAGGTGTTAACCAGTTAGCAGGGGTTCAGTAAGAGAGGTTTCAGTAGACTGAGACATTCCCATGATAGTGTAAGGTCTTTTAAGCTGACTGACTGCGCCATGGACGGCGTGGTAACCTCTGTGACCTGCTCGTGCACTCCAGATGAGTTCCTAGAACTAGAAAGTCTGAAGTAACTGGAAAACCACAAAAAGGGAAAAAATGACCAACCTCTGCAGCGCCTAATTAACTTTGAGACATTCTTCCATTGTTCCTTATTCCTGCCTCAGTTGATAAGGCAACTGGACTTTGTAAGTGACCTTGGTCAACCTTGTGACTGCAGACCCTATGACTCCCTCCCAGCTTACAAAAACTGCCCTGAACTGTAACTTCTGTAACTTTCCGCTGCCTACCCCAAACCTATAAAACCAACTCCTATCTCACTGCCCTCCGCTGACAATCTTTTCAGATTTAGCCTGCCTGTATACCCGGGTGAATAAACAGCCTTGTTGCTCACACAAAGCCTGTTTAGTGGGGTCTCCTCATTCAGAGTGTGTGTTTAACAGATAGAAGCAGGATCCAATAGAGAGGACAACAGAGAGGGCTTAACAAAAATTGTAGCCTGAATGTCAGCTTTTTATTAAGCTAACTTCTGACCATAGAGCTCTTTAAAAAAATCATTGCAGATATCTTATTATTTCAGCAAGGGCAAAGCAAATACGCCTGGCCTTTTTTCTTCTTATTTTTCTTTCTTTTAAACTGAAAGTACCTACCAAGAGATTCAGAACCAAAGCCAGTAAGTCTTTTTGGACTTATTGGACAGGATACACTATGAGAAATCAGAATGAGCAGGCCTTGCTACGTTTCTTTCAGTTTACTACCTTAGTTCATACCCTTTTGTCCTATCATGTTTTTGCATGACTTTGCACTCTTTATCAAATCTGGTATAAAAACACTTGAGCTTAATCATTTCTTTGGGTCTTTATTTTCTGATGAAGGCTCCCGTGTCATGTAAAACTTACATCAAATAAATGTGTATACTTTTCTCTTGTTACTCTGTCTTTTGTTAACCTAATTTATAGAGCCCCACCTGGAGAACCTAAGATGGATAAAGAGAAAAAGAGATGTTTTTTCCCTATCCTACAGTACATATTAAAATTCAGGTAATTATGTTCTTTTTTGGTTTTGAAAAAAGCTCAAAATGCCATGTAAGTGCTTAGTCCAGGAAGGAAAACTCTTTATAATCTACTTTGTTCATGAGAAGCTGTAACAATAAGCAGGCGTCTGTTCTGGAAGCATATGTTATATCAATTACATGGCAAATTTTCAAGTTCTAGAATGAGTGACTTTGTAAGTGGTAAGAATTTTTGATAACCAAGAGAAGACAGGATCTAGAGAAGAGAGCAGGTAATGAGCTGAGAATATGTGAGCGTGATCTTGATGGTGTCTGTGTTTTATTGCAACCTAGAAATTAGAAGCTTTTACATGCAATATTTTTTTCCCCACAAAATGGTTCCCAAATAAACAGTTAAAGTGGTTTTAGGTGATTAAAGCAATATTGAAGATTAGTTTTGTTATGTATAATCACCTTTGCTTCTCCTTTATTGATGAAAAGAGCTTTTCTCAGTAGGTTGTGTTATCTATTTTAGATATTGCCTGATCTTGTTTTTTAAATGTAAATCAGCTTTTTAATCTTTTTTTATGTAAATTTGATAGCCAGTCCCAGCAATTATTCTGCTTTGTTGTAGCTCCCTCTTTAGAGCTGTCTCTATTTTATATTTAATTGTCCTAATTGTCTAAATTTGAATAAACCTGGAGAACAGCAATGGAGATCATTACTTGTTTTTAAATTTACAAAAAGGTTTAAGCACTCCTTCCTGAACTTCTCTTTAATTCTTTACACTGTTAATTATGATCTGGGAGATTGGAAAACCTTGTTATTGTCCCTGGAGCTGCTACTCCAAATTATAGGTTTGTTTATTCTTGTGTTGCTACTTTATATCAGACTTCTGTTTCTATGAACATGATAAAAAGCTCATCAGAGAAAATTTGTTAAGTTCACTTTTTAATCAGTACAGGATTTCAGCAAGTGGGTATTTAGGTGAAGAGGTATATTATGTAGTTTTAGAGGTTGGAGGAAATAACTGCAGTCCTGTCAGGGGAATTCATCCATTTCATCTCTCCATCCCTCCACTTACCTATCTATTCATTTATCAATTTTTGGAGGGCTTGAACTGGATGACATATCACTTTGATGGGATTATATTCTGACTTAATAATTTTTAGAAAATAGTAGATTACATTCTAGGTCAAACGGTCTGAATTTTAAAGTTGATTTAGCTCATAATTTAATTTGAAAAACCAAAAACTGGAGAAAACCAAGAAGGTCTTATCTCAGTTTATTGAGGTTCTTTATAGTTTGGGTTTTATGCTTTGGTTCAAATCAAGGCCTCGGTCAAGAGGAAGAGCAGTTGATTTAGCAATTGAGCATAAGGCTTAATTATATCTAGTATGTCTATGTCCAACACATCTATGTCTGGTACAATGTCTCTAGCAAGGAAATTTTTTTTTCTATCATCATGCTAAGAAGCCATCTTTAATTCATTCACAGATTCACTAAGCAGCTAGGGATATTTGGAATGAATAGAATGCATGTTAATTTCTGGTCAATCTGACGTGTTAGATTGGATGTGCTTAGTTATCAGTGAGAGAAATACTTTATATAATATAGGAAGTCATATATAGATACACAGATAACTAACTTCACTGATTTTTGTGGCCATACCCATTCAGGACTGTCTAAAGAGATTGAGCCTGGCGATGACCTTGGACAAGTCTCTAAAATTCTCTGAGGTTAATTTCCCCATCTATGAGGTCAGGAATAGGAATAATTCTCATGGGTATAATATAAGGAGAACAGACAAGCATCAGTGTTTTAAAGAAGCTCCATTATCATACACAAGGTCAGATCAAATGAAAATGAAATGTTCTCTTATAGCATCTCTGAGTTTTAGCAAGTGAATTCTAGTCATGCTTTGTATTCACAGACAGGAAATGTCTATTCGGAAGGAATGAATAATAGATAACTACTTTCTTTGCTTTACACCTAGTTATAATTCTACAACTAACATAATATTAAATGAGTTCCCTTCCTCCCAGTGATGTTTCATATTCTGGTTACATACTGTAACTTTAAAACTCAACAGCATGAAAAATCAAACAGCTGGGGAAAATGTATCTTTAATTTTCCCACCAATTTACCACCCCCTGCCCTCTTGCTACAGACTATCTGCCCAGTTCTTAGATAAATGGTATATTCTAAGTCCCTCTACTCTCATAAAGATGATGGACCCCAGCCAATCTTAGCTCCAGTTTCTCAGATCCAGTTTTTATTTGCTGGGTTTTGAAACTAAGATTTACTTTCATCTGGTGTGTTAAATACCTCATTTGCTGAATCATACCTCAAATAAATCTAACAAAAAATTTTTTTTTGTAATTGCACGTAATTTTTCATTTTTGGTGTTATGTAATTCATGAGTAGTAATTTATGTTTAGTAGGAAGTAGTAATAAATCTTAACCTGGCTCATAAGAATTGTAAACTATTAAATATTACCAGTAAAAAGAAAGAGAATTAGGGTCAAAGAATGACATAATTTTGACCTGGAAGAAATCATGAACAAACTCTTATCAACTGTTCATTGAAGAAGTGAGGGAACAACGGGTCTGATAGGTGAAATGACTTGTTCAAGGTCACACAGCTGGTTAGCTTCAGAGTTGGCCCTAAACCTTACAGTTTTTGGCGTGTGGTCCAACACACTTTCTTTCACAACATGCAGTCTGTTAGTTTGTTGGTTTTGGGTCAGAAATATAATTAACATAGGGCAGGAAGCCTAGATTATGAAAGAGTTGGAGGAGAATCTAATGAAAACCAAGCTTTTCTGAAAGTCCTGGGCAGTTGACCTGTTCTGTGATATATTCATGGTGTCCATCTGAAATTGGAATTTGGCAAGTGGCTCCTCTTTCCTCTTTGACCTCCTAGTTCTCTTCCTAGACTGGTGATTTAAGAGCTTACTGAGAGTGCATAAATTCTAGCAGAGTGAGAAAAGTAATATAATAATAAATAATAGTAAACAAAAAAGTGCAGAGAAAGTTAAAAGAAGAAAATAGTACAGTAATAGTAGTAAAATTTCAACAATTCTGATGTATGGTGATGAAGCAGTGGACCAGGAATACCCATTCCAGAAGCTAAGTTGTGATAAAGAAAGAAAAGTAGGATGTGGTATCTAATGATAATAAAAGAATATGGCAGCTTGAAAACCAAGATGGTGTAACTACAAAAGGAGCAGAGTTTAACGTTCTGATGCAGACCCAGTATCCACACAGACAATATGAGCTGCAGCCAAGTCACAGGGGGTTGTAAATCAACCCCACACCCACACAGATCCTATTTAAATGCACACACACATATGGTATATACATGCATGTATATATGTGTTGTAGGACTTTCTTCTTGGTTCAGCTAAAAGCTGAGTTCTTGTCACACACCATGAAAGATTAGGCTTGCAGATGCTTTGAAGGGTGAGAAGGGCAGGGTTTATTGGATGAAAAGGAAAAAAAGGGAAACAGGGACTCTCAGCAAAGCGAGAGTCTTGCTAGTAGGCTTCCTGTCTCATAGATTGATTTCCAGGTACCACCCAAGACAGGAGAGGCCAGGCTTCTCCTTGCTGCAAACAGCACGAACTTCCTGAGGCTTCACCCCAGTGTGCACTTCTCCCAGTGCGCAGGCCGTTTGGAAGTTCTCCAGGGACCCCTTTATACTTGGTTGTCTCATATATGCATATATGTACCTAGATTTGGTTCCCATACCATACTGTGGGATTCTTTAGTTATCTGTATAATATCCATTGATAAAAAACATCTCCAGGAATTGTTTGAGATGCCAAATGGAACCCATTAACAATTACAGTCAAGATTCCAAGAGGGGTAACTAGGTAAGTGGCACCTCTTACAGATGGCTCGTTCCTCATTATCCTTTGTTCAGACCTACTTAGTAATTACCAGTGTGCTCTCACAAGGTCCTGGGCTCTTATGCCTTGATAGACACTCTTGGAAAGCTTATATGCTTATGTTGTATCAGTTAGCATCTATAAAAATTGTCTTCTAATATTCTTCTTTGACACTGATTTTCTGGGGAGGGGGACCGTGATGAGAATGTTGTATGGATCTGCTGACTCAGTCATTCAGAGGATCACCTCATTTAAGCTACCATATGAAAGTCAGAACACTGGATGTTTTAAGTACTCTGAAACATGATCATTCTTTTGGTTATTGGGTTATATTACCAAATCCAGTTGACGCCAATATATAAATCAGAATGCCATCATTTAAATATGTGTTTAATTTATCTCAATATATTTATATGTTTATAGTTTAAAATAATATGTAGTTTACAGTTTAAAATATAAACATATATTTATACTTTAATTTGTATATTAACATATGTTTAATATATACTTAGATTTCTATTGGCTCAATTATATGCATTCTCCATCCTAGGAAATATCTTTCTGATATCAAGTTACCTGAGAAGTAAATTTTAATCAGAATGCTACTTGGTGAGCATAGAGTAAAAATTGCTCTGGGAGGGTGTTTTATAGAAACTCTAGAAAAACCCAGTGAAATATGCCTACTCCACAACTGTATATACTATTTTAATGGCCAGATAATGAAATCCCCAAACACAATAGTTTTTTTTTTTTAACTATTAAAAGCATGAGTTGTTTTGAAAGAGAGAGAGTGATGAGGAGCAGAATTGATAAGCGGTATGGGATAGGCAGAGTTGCTCTCCAAAGATGTCCAAGCCCTCATCCTTGGAACCTGTGAGTATGTTACTTTGTATATCACGGTGAACTTTGCACATGTAATTAAGGTCTTGGATATGTATTATCCAGGTGGGCCCAATCTACTCACAGAAGCCCTTCAAAGCAGAATTTTCTCTGCTTTGAAGTCATAGAGATGCACTGGAATAGGAAGCAGGAGAGGAAATCAGAGAGATTCCAAGTGTGAGAAGGGTTTGAAGTGATGTTGCTTGCTCTGAGATGTGGGGGGCCACCTGCAAGGACTGAAAAGGTCTTTGGGAGCTAAGGGCAATCTCCCACTGACAGCCACAAAAGAAAGCTGTATTGTTGCATCTAGATCCAGCTGAGTCTCTGGATTTTATTCTGGACTTCTTTAGTGCCTTGGTTTCAGTGCCTCAGTCCTACAACTGCAAGAACAAAATGTTGTCAACAACCTGAATTTGGAAGCAAATTCCTCCCCAGAGCCTCCAAAAAAGAATGTGGCTCCACCAACACCCTGATTTGGCCTTATGGAACCTGGAGCAGAGAAACCAATTGAGCCAAGATCTGCCCAGACTTCTGACCCATGGATATGGCGAGATAATAAATGAGTGTTGTAGTAAGCCTTTGTATGTGGAAACTTGTTTTTATAGCAATAGAAAATCAAAATGCTATATTGATATGTTCAAGTTCAGGCTAAGAAAATGGTCTCAGGAAAAAAACAAACAAACCACAGTTGTACATGTGCACACCTCCCCTCCCCGCAAACAGAATTCAAGAGACAAGGACCGTGAAACACCAGATAGGTCATTCAAGCACCAACTGTTATCTGTAAGATATAATAAAAAGTAAACATCTGGTTCTTTGCATAATTTTGATCAAAGGAGCATAATATGTGTTGTACACATTTGGAGGAAAACCAACTGCACGATTTTCATCAGGGAACAACTGTACAGATGTCAAACAGGGGGCCGGGACACTGAGCCACTACTTCACGCTTCATGTTTTTGTGATCGAGGAGAGAGACTGCACATCTAACTGGGGTGAGGGGGTGAGCAGTCATCAAGTGCCCAATAGAAGGTCTAGGCTTCCTCAGTAGGGTGGAAAGTGTGATGGAATGAAAAGAAAGAGGAAAGAGAGGAGAGCTTTATATGGGCCTCTTTATATGCTCATTGCTCACCTGCAGTTGACACACATCTGCTGGCTGCTGCTCAGGCCAGTGTTCCTGCAGTGCTCCTATCATGCGTTAGTTTTTTTTATACTTTATTTATTTTTTGAGATGGAGTCTTTCGCTGTTGCTGTTGCTTAGGCTGGAGTGCAGTGGTGTGATCTTAGCTCACTACAGCCTCTGCCTCCTGAGTTCAAGCAATTCTCCTGCCTCAGCCTACCAAGTAGCTGGGATTACAGGTATGTGCCACCATGCCCAGCTAATTTTTGTATTTCTAGTAAAGACCATCTTGGCCATGGTGGTCTTGAACTCGTGATCTCATGTGGTTTGCCTGCCTCGGCCTCCCAAAGTGCTGGCATTACAGGTGTGAGCCACTGTGCCCAGGCTATTTATACTTTAAAAGAGCTCCTTTCAGAGGCTAGGGAACTTGAGTATGACATCTGTATAGCTTTATAATGGAATTGTTCTGTTTCTGCTGACTTAGCATCTTTTCTTCTGGTAATAACACCCTGACTGTTTGGTAGAGGAGTCATTCCCCCATCTCCCCTCATAGTTTTTGTTCGAATCACTCCTGACCCTCCTTGTGGATCTGTGGTTGGGCATACATGATCCAGGGCTGGCTCATCCATATGTATTTTTTTCTCTTGCCATAGTAATTTGTTTGCAGATGTGGCAAAACAAAAACAAACACAAACAGTTCAAAGAGCACCAGGACTTTTTCTGGGACTGTTGCAATGGCATACCCTCTTTCTAATGGCATTGCTTAACTAGTAGGATGTACACTCAGATCACTGGTAATCCTCTTGCCATTTATGTGACAAGGACCTCTCTGGGAGTGAAGTCAGCACAGACAAAGCAGAACTGAGAAAATGAGATGAAACAGCTACTTGACACCATTGTCTGAGCATCTAGATTCAGCTGAGTCTCTGCATTTTACCCTGGACTTTTTCAGTGCCTTGGTTTAAACTGACTTGAAATGGGTTTTTCTCCCTGGGCATAGAAAGAATCCTGACAAACCTACTTCAGTTAGCATGTCAATGCTGATGACTCGCAAGTCTGTAATGATCTGTAATAATCCATTTGCAGTTTCCTTTAGAGTATTGACACTGGAGACAACTTCTGACACAAGACTTGAAAGTGTTTAAACTTTAGCTGGGTCGGGTGCCGTGGCTCACACCTATAATCCCAGCACTCTGAGAAGCTGAGGTGGGTGGATCACCTGAGGTCAGGAGTTTGAGACCAGCATGGCCAACATGGTGAAACCCCATCTCTACTAAAAATAGAAAAATTAGCCAGGCATGGTGGCAGGTGCCTGTAATCCAGCTACTTGGGAAGCTGAGGCAGGAGAATCACTTGAACCTGGGAGGCAGAGGTTTCAGCGAGCTGAGATCGTGCCATTGCACTCCAGCCTGGGCAACAGTGAGACTCTGTCTCAAAAATAAATAAATAAATAATAAAACAGCTCATCATGGTCTTTACTCTTCTTCCTATCATTAGTGGTGCCCCCTGCTCTCATGCCCCTTGACTATGTCTCTGTTTCTGTTAGGTTTGGAGATACTGTAGTGGAGCCCTTTTGGTGAGTAAGCATTTCTTCACCCCCTTCTTCTATTAACAGCCCTCCCCACTTTCCTTGGGCATCTTCTCTCACACTCTATATCGGTTGGGTGGCTCCTCCACCCACAACTGGTGGATCACTCTGCTGCTGACTATAATTGGGCCAGGGATGGACACACGATCCAAGCTGGTTTCTTTCGCTTGTAATCTAAATAGTCCTAACAAGTAAAGTTTCTGCCATCTCTTCCTCTGCCCACCTCCAAGCAGCCTGCTCTATTCTCAGGTCCTATAGTCTTGGGAGTTATTTTCTATTTTGTTTTTTTGCTTTTCATCTAAATTAAGAACAATTGTCCTAATTATGTAACTATATATAAGAAATAAATATTCAGTGTTGAAGTGTAGAAAATATAAACAAGTGTAGGGGAGATTTCTTTTCTCACCCACTGCTAGGTTCACAGCTAGTGCTCTTACAACAAAGGCAGATTAATAAGGGAAAAGCATAGACATTTATTTAATATAAGTTTTACATGACATAGGAGCATTCAGAAATAAAGACGCAAAGAGACAAGGAAACCCATGTATTTTTATGTTAAGTTTGAGGAAGAAAAGGATAGGCATGAAAAAGTGTGATTGGACAAAGAGGCTACGAGCTAATGTTATAAACTGGGGGCACTTATATTTTGTTCAGATTCTTCCCTGTGTCTTCAGCTATGAAGATGTTCCTTTCCTCCAGGTATAGGGTGGGCACCTCTGGAATGAAGGTTTTATGATCGATTTCAGGGGAAGTTCAGCTAGGTTTTTTTTTTTTTGAGGCAGAGTTTTGCTCTGGTTGTCCAGGCTGGAGTGCAATGGTGCAATCTTGGCTCATTGCAACCTCTGCCTCCCAGGTTCAAGTGATTCTCCTGCCTCAGCCTCCCAGGTAGCTGGGATTACAGGCATGTGCCACCATGCCCCAGCTAATTTTTTTGTATTTTTAGTAGAGACGAGTTTTCACTATGTTGGCCAGGCTGATTTTGAACTCCTGACCTTAGGTGATCCATCTACCTTGGCCTCCCAAAGTGCCGGGATTACAGTCGTGAGCCACTGTGCTCAGCCTTAGCTAGGTTTTATAGCCGACTTTAGAGGAGAAGAGGCAATGGCAAGGTGTGAATGACCTTCCTGCTTCTGTTGTTTTCTCAAATGCCAAGGTACCATATTTTGGGATAGCATGTACTGAACCTCATCACAGGTATACAACAGAAATATGATTCAGTGCTCCTAAGGGTTCATGTAATTAGATTAGGGCCACCTGGATAACCATGTCTTTATATCTGCAAAGTCCACTGTGATATGCAAAGTAACATATTTCACAGATTCCAGGGATGAGGGCTTGGACATCTTTGGAGGGCAATTCTGCCTATCCCATATAGCTTAGCAATTTTGCTTCTTATCACTTTTTCTGTTCCAAAACAACTTATACTTTTAATGGTAAAAGGCTACTGTATTTAGGGATTCCATTATCTGGTCATTAGAACAGCATATACAATTGTGGAGTAGGCATATTTCACTGGGTTTTTCTAGAGTTTCTATAAAACACCCTCCCAGAGCAATTTTTACTCTATGATTCTGATTAAAATTCACCTATCGTTCTGGTTAAAATTCACGTCTCAGGGAACTTGATGTTAGGAAGGTACTTCCTAGGACAGAGAATGCAAATAATTGAGTTGATATTAAAAAATTGATATCAAATATAAGTGTAAGTTAATATATTAATCACAGTATAAATATAAAATCTAAATTATAAGTATATAAGTTGGCCAAGCATGGCGGCTCACGCCTGTAATCCCAGCATTTTCAGAGGCCAAGTCGAGAGGATCCCTTGTAGCCAGGAGTTTGAGACCAGCCTGGGCAACAAGGTGAAATCTCGTCTCTACAGAAAATTGAAAAAATTAGCCAGGAATGATGGTGTGTGCCTGTAGTCCCAGCTACTAAGGAGACTGAGGTGGGAAAATCACTTGAACCTGGAGGTCAAGGTTGCAGTGAACCATGATTGTGCCACTCACTGCACTTTAGCCTGAGCAACATAGCAGGACCCTGTCTAAAAAAAAAAAAAAAAAAAAAGTCTATCTATGTCATCCATTATCTATAATCTATAACTGTAATTATATAATGCACAATTATTATAATCCAGATTTAGGCCATTGGCCTAATATGCTGACATTTTTGTTTATTTCCTTTAAGTTAGTTTATGTATTCATTTATTTATTCAATGTTATTTCAATTTATTCTTATCTGATACACTCAGGTCTAGTGGTTGATCAGTTCATTAGAATATTCAGTTGAAACAAATTATAAAAAATGATAAATGCAGTCAGATGATATATAAATTACAGTCCTTCAATTATCTTTTGACATAGGGCTGAGGCCTTTTTTTTGAACATGGGTCTGCTGTGTAAAGTCTACATTGTCTTTCTTGCATTAAATACACACATAACATGCTAGTTTTCAATTTTAATATATTTAAAGTGGAGTGAATTTACAATAGCAAAGACATGGAATCAATCCAAATGCCCACCAATGATAGACTGGATAAAGAAAATGTGGTACATATACACCATGAAATACTCTGCAGCCATAAAAAAGGAATGATATCATGTTCTTTGCAGGGACATGGATAGAGCTGGAAGCCATTATCCTTAGCAAACTAATACAGGAACAGAAAATCAAATACTACATGTTCTCACTCGTAAGTGGGGGCTAAACAATGAGAACACATGGACACAGGGAGGAAAACAACACACCCTGGGGCCTGTTGGTGGTGATGGGGGGAGAGAATCAGGAAAAATAGCTAATGTATTCTGGGCTAATACTTAGGTGGTGGGTTGATAGGTACAGTAAACTGCCATGGCACACATTTACCTAGGTAACAAACTTGCGCATCCTGCACATGTACTCTGAAGCTTAAAATAAAATAAAACAAAAATAGAGTGAGAACACAGAACCATTTGCAAAGCAATATGAGTAAAAAATTCTAGAATTTTATTTATTTTGCCGCATTCTTTCACAGTTTTCCACATGTAATTGACAGCATTTCTCCCAGTAACTCACCTTTATTGAATCCAAGGATTCAAACAAGTTTTTATGAAAGCAACTCTCTTCACATTGAAATTTCCTTAACTTATGACAAAAATGAATGACATTGACAGTTTTGGGAAAGTAACTGATTTTAGGTAAACGCAGAAGAGTTCAATTTATAGGATTAGAATCACATAGTCTCTTAGAGATGAGTTTACTGACGAGTTCATTCATTCATCCATTATTTATATATTTGGTGACTACTCTATACCAGGCACTGTTTTGGGTTCTGGGTATACAGAAATGAACAGAAGTGGCAAAACCCGTTGTGTCCTGGAGTTTCCATTTGGTACTAGCATGCACTGTGCTGGAACATCAGCTGTACACGTTACAGAGGGAAAATACCATTAGTTAATGAAATGAGTTGGTCAATTTGAAAGACCTTTTCTTGTACTTTCCCTTTTTTTTAAACCTCCTGCTGAACTTGAGGTCATTTGAAACCCTCTTTCTCCTTTATGCCTTATGTCTTATCGATTGTCAACTTATAGATTCTTTTCTGCAGTATCTCTTGGTGAATTACAGCAAGAGTTAACTTTGTGGATCTCTATCTCAAGCATTAATATTTTCCTTTTCCAATGCATCTCCTGAGTAGATGCTAAAATCACAATCCTTGGAAAGCATTTTCCATTAGGCTCCCAAAGACAGAGTTGGTTTCATGGTCATGTGACCTGTGCATTGCCACAGGGCCCTGTGCACAGAGGAGAACCATGCTTGGTTTAATGCTGTCTTGTCACTGTCTTGAAATTTTTAATAAATTTTGGACAAGGGGCTCCACATTTTTGTTTTGCTTTGGGTCTTACAAACTATGTAGCTGGCCTCTCAAAAGAACCTGCACAAGCTCCTTATTTTCCGACTCTATTGAATGTAAACTCTTCTGCCTAGCCTCAAAAGTAAATGTCCACCATCTTACCTAGATAACCTTTTATTTTAACCTTTCCTTGATGGAGTCTTTGTTCAGGGCTAACCAGATCTGCAGCCCTTGCATAAAATCGGCCCACTTCTGTCATTGTATTGTGGCTTAAGCAGCTCTCTCTGGTGGAAATGGATCCTGTCTTTTCTCAGCTCCAACTTAACCCTCTGAAACCCAGAACTCACTTCTTTCTAACCTGACTTTGTTTCCTGCCAGCAATTATGTAATTATGAATTTAAGTTTCTAATAAAATAATAATAGTTACTCCTCACTTTGTGTTTACTGTGGGAGATGTCTCCTTAGCATGGAACTAAATGCTTGGTATTCATTATCTCATGTAAATATTTTTAAAGGTGGGGCCTCATTCTGTTGTCCAGGATGTAGTGCAGTGGCACTATCATAGCCCTCTGCAGCCTGTAAGCCCCGGGTTCAAGCGATCCTCCCTCCTCAGCCTCTTGAGTATTTGGGACTACAGGTGCATGCCATCAAGACTGGCTAATATTTTATTTTTTTGTAGAGGCAGGGTCTCTTTATGTTGCTTAGGCTGGTCTTGAACTCCTGGCTCAAGAGATCCTCCTGCCTTGGCCTCCCAAAGTGCTGGGATTATAGGAGCCACTGTGGCTGGCCCCTTATCTCATCTTTATACGGAGTTCTGTATTTTCTCTTCAGTTTTGGGCATGCTTATTCAGTACAGCCTGAGTCTCTTTGTAGATGTCAGTGTTCCGAGCCTGTGGGTCATGTCCTCCTCATTCATTTGTGCTATCTCGGCACTGTACACATTGTGTTTGGTGTAGTGCCAGGCCTCTGTGCCTGTTGCCAATGGACGGACAAAATATTAATAAAAGCTGAAAGTATAAAGTATTACACTTCTTTCATCTACTGATTTTTGCAGCTAGCAGCATCACAGGAAGACTTTGCTGGCCTGAGGACTTTGAAAACTGGTCTGTACCATAACTTGAGGTAATTGTTCTTATGATTGAAACTAACAACTATATAATGCCTGCTAGGCATAATGCCAAGACATGATTTGATTTCTGGTTAATCTGCAGCTACGATGATTTTGCAGAATGTACCCACATGTGCTCAGACAGTACGAGTGCCCTCCCACCCTCTGTTCACACTCAAAAGTACACTTGTCCAGAGAGTTGGATATCCCTCACTTGGAGTATTTGACCCTATGCATTTAAGTCTGAAGCTTCCAAGGCTAATTAGAAAAAATTGTTGTCGATGAGCTTCTGCCAAATGTAAAATGCCATGTTCAGATGCCTTTAGGACATCCATTAAAACAGCCAGAAATGGGGCCGTGGTATTTATCAAGTCAAGGGAGACTCATGCTTAATAACAGTGACTTGTTTCATGCCATTAAGAAATGAGCAGACCTGTCAGGAGAATGTTCAACATAAGGTAATGTCAAACTTGCTGGAATAACTTATTCACTGCAGGGCTCCCATCTGTGAAGTCTCTGGGGAGGTGGCTGCCTCCATGTGATTCCTCAGATTTGTCAGTTAAATTAGATGCCCCAAGGCAAAACCAACTGACGGGGCATTATGGGACACTCCTGGAGGATTCAGAATCTATAATCCCACGGGTAGGTCCCATTCACAATTTTGTTCACGCTGATACTAGGGGTCATGTCAGATTTCTAAGAAAGTAAGTGGTAAGAGAGAAAGCCAGCAGGCCAGCCCCCTCAAGGCTATCAGTAGCAGTATGGCTAATGTATAGTTTGTGTGTGGAGAAAAGGAAATGGCTTTATTTATTTTTTTGTTTTGTTTAGTAAGAAAGTTTCACAATATTGTCTTGAGAGAAGAATTCACAGGTTTTTTTTGGTTTGTTTTTTGAAATGGAATGTTTTGGCTACACCAAGTCAGGCTACTATCGGGGGAATTGTATTTATGGGATGCTGAACAAAGAGTTTTTAGTGTTTCTCTATGACATATCAACCTGAGGGTACAAATAGGGTGCAATAGCAAAAACACAGCAAGTCTCTGTTTTGACCTCCTTCAGCAACTGTAAGAAAGGCAACCATTTTGTTGATTCTAGTTTATTTTACTCTCTCTTTTTCCTTGCCCTCCTTTCCCTCGCTCCTACCATTCCCTACTAGATGGCCTTCAGAAGACCATGGGTGTGGGGTAAGGCTATTTTGAGTAAAAGAATATAAAAGGTGTATAAAGGCACTACTCAAACCCACTTCCTCTCCTCCCAGCAATACTGATCTAAAGTCCTTGGACCAAGTTGGTAGATCTCAGTTTTTTTCTTCTCTTAGGGTAAGTTATTTTCCAGGAAGTTATTTGAACCTTAATGAAAACAGACTTCTGGCAAATTTACTTCCTTATCCCCAGATTTGGCTTGTAGAGTGAATACAGAATCAACTGAGAAAGCTCAGCTCCCTTCATGTCAGGGTAACTGTTGTCTCAGTGACCTCAAGATTTAAGTGTCAGGTGGTGAGAGCCAAAGATTAACTAGATCATGATGACTATTTTGCTTTAGGTGCCTCAGAAGCAGACACTGGTACAATCAAATGGCAGTAGTATATTTGGGAGGTGACTCTAAGACACACTGATAGTAGAGCATGGAAACAGGGAATGAAAAGAAGCTGTTGAAATTGGCATTAGCGAGCCAGTCATCACTTTAGGCAACTTGATCTTGTTCTTCCCAGGAACTCTGGGAGAGAGTGTAAAACATGTCTCAGAGTTATTCTGACTGGGAGGTGAGAAATCTGGGGTATTTATCAACCAAAACCCATCTGTCATTGATGGGAGTTTGCTTCCAGGGCCATAGACACCCTAGCACTTCCAGCTTGCCCTGTAGGAGGGCTGACCTGTCTCTTGTAGCCAGAAAACATAAGCAGAGAATGGTAAGTATTTACAGTTAGCACTTTTTGATGTATAGAGAGAAGGGATATGGACAGGGCGCTGACCAAGCCTGCTGTAGCAAGAGTGGGAGATGGGATAATTAATGATCAGGTTCAGCAGAAAAGCCATCTTTTGGTGGTTTCCTTTCAGTGCATTAACAAAGTTCATCTTAGTCAAAGAAAAATGGGGAGACAGGCAGGTAAAAACTTTCGAATGCTTAGGCTATTTAATTTCTGCAAGGTAACTAATAGTCACTTGCTATTGGGTAGATGTGCAAGAAGTTATAGCAAGAAAAGAAAAATTTGACCAACAGATAGGCTCAAAGAAATCTGATTGTACAATACACTTTGAAATTATTCATTGTGAACTTAATCTCTTGGTACAAGCCCAGGAGTCTTTTAGCTAATTCCTTTCCCAATGAAGGAGCCAATCAATGTTCTTTTAGGGGAGAAAATTACTAGAGAGCCTAGTATGTGTTTTGATGCCCTAATGAGGCACTATGAATTACCCAACCCAAACCAATTAAGTCTCAGCCTGGATAGAGGGCTACTGAGGAGATGAAGACACAGCATGCATTTAGGGCAGAATTAACTGCTTCCATAGCCTGGAAATATGCTTGGGGAGAAGCCAAACCTTGTAGGCGCACTGCTGTCCTTAAAGCTGGCAGCTGAAATGTGATCCAGCCCAACATTAGCTTTTGACGCTTTTGCTTCTTTGGTTTTAAATTTAAAAAATGTCTATAAAACATAAAATATGTTTTGAACATTACATAAGGCTATTAAGAGGGGGTGAATCATGAAAACATGGTATGTCAGAGACAATAAAGTAAGTGAAATGAACTGCTGTTGACTAGCTGCTTGACCTTGGGCCAGTTGCTCAGTCCTTTCTTGTCAATCAAATAGAAAATTATAGCCCAGTAATGTGGTTTTGGATTGCAGCTCAATAAGCAAGCTCTAATCTCTTGGTTACGCCTTACTGTGCCATGGGAAAAGAAGCACTTATTTTCATTTTAATGTGATCTCTTTCAGTGGACTGTGACTTTCTTAAGCATCCAGCACAATGCCCCGCTTGGCTTAGAAACTCAGGAGCTATGTGTTGAATAAATGTGGAATGAATAGTGGAGGAAGTTATTTCACATATTATGGAGCACCTAGAAATATGCAAATGACATGCCATCAATGCAAATAACTGTTTCACCAGAGAAGAAAATGATGAATATTGAATTTTTATACCAGTGTGCATTAGTGGGGTAGAGGAAGCATGGCAGGAGAGCTGTCACTGGTGAGAAGGTGTGTGGGGTGGTGACTAAGACATAGGCTTTGGAGTCAAGCCACCCGGCACTGGAATCTTGGCTCTGCTTCTTACTAGCTGAGTGTTCTTGTGCAAATTACCTAACTTCTCTGGGCTTTCAGTTTCTTCTTCTGGACCTTGTAGGTTGCAACAAGGATCTTATAGCCATGCAACATCTAGAACGGCTTGAGAAACAGTCTATTGCTTAGAAGAGCTCAGTATAAGCCGATCATGGATAAACACAAAATCCAGAGTGAGGTATCAAACTTCTTTACTGGGTTGCCTTTCAGGCCTACTGTGTTAGCCTCTGGTGGGTTTCTAAGCAGACTTTTTTTTCCCTGATTTCTTTTTTTTTTTTTTTTCTCTGCCTCTATGATTTCCTCCCTGTGTCTTAGTTCCATTTTCCTGGCACTAGGCTTGGCCAAGTCTGGTGAAACTCTTACACCTTTTTCTCCTTACCTCCACTTCCTTCACCTCTTTAAGTTTATGTTTTGAGCATTCTCACCATCCAGAGTTGCGAGAAGGTCTCCAGATCTGGTTAGGACAGCAAGGAGGTTGGATAAAAATTCTATCATTTGGGTCAGCACCAACCCATGGATGGATCCATCTCCATCAGCCTCCAAGTGGAGTTTGAGATGTTTGCCTTTTTGAAATGGAGGTCTGTTACATGGACACTGGCTGTGAGCACCTTCCTCTGGAAGAAGTTCTTCTTTTTCTCCACCATGACCAAGGAAATAATCAATAACCCTTGTCCCAGAAATCCTGGGAACCTCTTTCCCCTCAGGTCACTTTGAATAAAGGCTATCTGTAGAAAGGCTTTTGAAAAAAAATATATATTTTATCTTCTATTATGAAATAATTAACTGTTCAGTGTGCTCTTTGTTTATATATTTCAAAAATTTAAGCAGTACAAGAATCCTAAAGCAAATCTAGTCCAACTGCTTTTTACTTTAAAGAGGAGAAACTGTAAGCTACAAATCTCCCTATCTTTTTTTTTTCTCCCTCTAGTATTTCTAGTTGCCAAGAGCTTTGTGTATGTTTGTGGGGAAATCTAAAAATCATATGCCTGTATACTATTTTGTACAGACTGATGTTTAAAAAGATTCCTTAAGATAAAACAAAATTCACACTTGAAGTTATTTAGCTGCTTGGTGAGGTGGTGACATGGCATAATGCTTCATATAGCTTATTTTTATTTTTATTTTTTACACCCATGTAATAGCAAAAAGACACAATGACACGGAGAGCCATAAAGCCAAACAACTCTCCCATTTCATTTTACAGCACAAGGCGGAGAAAGGCACAATTTGGTATCCTGACCATTTTTATAGGGGTTTGGAGACAGGTTAGACACGTCTGAAATATGTCCTTCAATTCTTAGAACTCTTTGAGGCATTCCTGCTGAAGGATGTTCCTTGGAGAAATATTCCTATAAATACAGGATGTTTTCATTACTGCATGTGGTTGATTCAGCCTGTTGGCTACATGACATTGAGGAGAAGTGCCTGAGAAATGACTTCATATAGACCGCGTGCAAACAGTCCCTAGAGCTGTCAGGATTAGAATGACTCTAGTGGGAGCGTTTGGAAATGAATGTTCATGTATCACTGAGATCTTTAAAAAAAGGTTTAAGGTTCTGTAGGCTGTCTCCCTTAGTGCTGCGAAATGATGGAATGATAGCCTGTATGGCGACGAATTTCTGCCTATGAAAATTTTCCCTTGTCCTCATTGAGGAAAGCTATAAAATCAATACTTCAGATAGCAAAACCAAAACCAAAACAAACAATGACAACAAAACACCCACAAGACACAAGGATATAGCAGAAGGATTTACTGGGGAACAAATAGTAACTATAGGAGTACATATTGTAGGTTCAATTTCAGTGTTTCCTTCAGAAATGTATAGCCACAGACCCATGGAGTGAAAGCTGGGCCTTTTAACATTTATGTTATTTTAGATAATAACACTTCTGTGTTTATGTACCTCTTTACAATTTACAAGTATTTTTACTTCTTTTATTTGAGCCTCAAAAGAACCTTGGAGGATGGGTGATATTTTTATACACAGTGAACCTGAAGATCAGGAAGATGAAGAGACTTACCCAAGGTTGCACAGCTAACAGGCCTCTTGATCTTCCAGCTCTCCATCTGATGCTCTTGCCACCGTTCTGCACTGACAAATAAAATATTGCTTCTCTGTTTCTGTAATATTGCCAGTGTTATAAAAATATTACAACCCCCACTTCCCTGATAAAAAATTAACTACTCTTTATTGAATAGAGATTTTTATGGTGTGAAAGACCGAAGAATATAGCACTTTTGATGCAGGGTAGGTAAGGAATTGACTTAGAGATGCATCATTCAGAGGGATGTTGAACTGGTAATGAAACATGCAATTTTGTAGTGCTTATTGCAAAAATATAGAAAATAATGAGCAGGTTGGAGAAAGCAGAATTGTGAATTGAGAAAATTATTTACTATAGTTACATTAGTCTGTGGGCAGGATAAAATTTATGAACAAGGGCAATCTTTGCCTGCCAAGATAAGGTAATACAATGTCTTGTGCAGAGTAAAGCTAATTACCATCAGGAAGGACTCTTTTTCTCTCTCTCTCATCTTGTTGTTTGCCCTGGGTATTATAGAAATATCTATGTTTTTTTCTCCAATACCCTAAACAATTTTGGGAACCATTGTGTCAGAGAAGTCTAAGAAGACACGAGTACAAATAAGTTTATGGAAGAATTGGATTCTAGCTTGATATAGATAGTTCGTTATCTATGAACACATCTGTCCTTTTAAAGAGAATGTATGTAAAACTGTAGATTGAAAGGTTATTTCTGAGTATTTCACAGACACAAAAACCAACCAACTGTAAAAAACAAACTGATAACCAAGTGAAAAACACCACTACCTCATTATAAGAAGTAGTTAAAAGAGGTTAATGATGGACTTCCAGGCACTCTACCCTTCATCCATGTCTTCACTGACCTTCCTTCTGTATGTTTGATCTACCTGTCCTTGGTTTTCCTGCCTACTACCTGATCATCCTAATTTTAGGGTCCAGAACAACTTCTCACTGAACATCCTTCAAGGCAGCTTCCTAATGTTTCTTTTGAATTTTTTTTTTTTTTGAGATGGAGTCTCACTCTGTTGCCCAGGCTGGAGTACAGTGGCGCAACCTCTGCCTCTTGGGCTTAAGCGATTCTCCTGCCCTAGCCTCCCAAGTAGCTGGGACTACAGGTATGCACCACCACACCTGGATAATCTTTGTATTTTTAAAGCAGAGTCAGGGTTTCGCTATGTCGGCCAGGCTGGTCTCAAACTTCTGACTGCAGGTGATCCGTCTGCCTCACCTCCCAAAGTGCTGGGATTACAGACATGAGTCACCGTGCCTGGCCTCTTTTTAAGATTTTTGAAAAATTAAAAAATGTACAGGAAATGCAAGAGATATTCTAACAAACACCTGTGTTTCTTCCACCTAAAATAAATGCTAACATTAGTTATAAAGCAAATGTAACCAATAATTTATTTAAATTTACTTCCAACTCATAAATTTCCTTAAATCATGATAACCAAAAAAAGTGGTGAATTTATCAGGTATGAGAAGTCTGGATCTAAGAATATGCATATTTAATACCAAAATTGAAAACACAAATACTGGTTTAACCCAATAAAGTTTTACTAGTTCAGATTAATTTGGGGAAAGGATTGAATTAGTGAAAATCTAAATCATACCACATTTTGTAGAGAGGTGCCAATGTGAAGTTTAATAACTTACAGAAACATACAACTAGAAGAAAGTCAGCATAAATTCCCTAATACCCAATTTTTGATGTGCATTCTAGCTGGTCGTAAGTAAATGAATTTGTAAGTATTCCAAGTATAGTACTTTGAAACAGCAAGGCTTTGGTTAATATTTACTGAATGAATGCATATTGTGTGCCACGCTCTGCACTCGGCACTGAATATATAAAAACATGTAAGTTCCCAGCTTTTAATAGACAAGGATTCAGTCTAGGAAAAAAGACACATGGATAGACATTTATAAGTAACTGGTTCATAAAACTGTAGAGATGGAGACAAGTTCCATTTTTTAAAAAATGCACAAGGAGTTTTCTTTCTTTTTCTCTTTTTTTTTTTTTTGAGACGGAGTTTCCCTCTTGTTGCTCAGTCTCGAGTGCAGTGGCGTGATCTTGGCTCATGGCAACCTCTGCCTCCTGGGTTCAAGTGATTCTCCTGCCTCAGCCTCCCTAGTAGCTGGGACTGCAGGTGCCAACCACCATGCCCCGCTAATTTTTTGTGTTTTTAGTAAAGACAGGGTTTCACTATGTTGGCCAGGCTGGTTTCAAACTCCTGACCTCAGGTGATCCACCCGCCTTAGCCTCCCAAAGCGCAGGGATTATAGGCGTGAGCCACCGCGCCCGGCTACCCAATGAGTTTTCTTTCTTTCTTTCTTTTTTTTTCTTTTTTTGTGACAGAGTCCCACTCTGATGCCCAGGCTGGAGTGCAGGGTGCGATCTTGGCTCACTGCAACTCTGCCTTCCGAGTTCAAGTGATTCTCCTGCCTCAGCCTCTCAAGCAGCTAGACTACAGGCGTGTGCACCATGCCCAGCTAATTTTTGTATTTTTAGTGGAGATGGGGTTTTGCCATGTTGGCCAGGCTGGTCTCGAAATCCTGACCTCAGGCCTGCCTTGGCCTTCCAAAGTGCTGGGATTACAGGTGTGAGCCACCATGCCTGGCCACACAATGAGTTTTCTTAAACACCTTTCATGAAATTATGTTTATATTACTCATTTACATGATAACTCTTTTATGTCTTATAATGTCCTGACAAAATTATAAATTTCAGATCAGTAGAATGTAAATTAACAATAGTTTACTGTAGAACAATGAAAAAGAATATGTTCATCCATCTTCCCATATTAAAGTGTTTAAGGGGACTCATACGCCCATATAGCCAGCATTTAATAAATATTAAGTAATACTAAGGGATAGTAAAAGAGACAGGGTATTTGCATTTGAAAATAAATATGTTAGAAACTGATTTTTTTCTATTATACGTGCTTTAAATCAGAAAATTACATTCCCTCCCCACTGCCTGTAGCCCACCCCTTCACACCGGGTTGAGTATCCTATACCTTCCTTTTGCCTAATGGTAGTGGAATTGGCTGTTTTAAACAGATGGGATATTTTCACATTAGTATTTCAGAGTAGCAATAAATCTTATATCTCTATGGTATTTTACTATTATTAATACTACTAGTAATAATTGCTTTCTACCACAAGCCAGGAGCTATACTGACTTGAAAGATATGTTCTTTATAAAAGTCCCCACCTTCAACTAAAATCATTCAGATTTTATCAATAAGGAAAATAAGGTTCAGAGAGGGTAAGTAACTTATCCAAAGTCACAGAGCCAGTAAGAAAGTGGCAGTGCTAAAAGTAAATTTCAGTTCTCCTCAATATCTAAACTCTATCTGCAATTCACAGAACACATTAATGTGGCAAGCACTTTCATGTAATTACCTTAGCTAATTCTTAACAACTCTGTTAGGTACTTCAACTCTTTATTATTATTTTTTAAAATGAAGTCTCAGAGAAGTTAATGACTTGCTCAAAGTACCTTGTTATTAAATATTAAAGCCTTCAAGTCCAGGATTTTTTTCTACCAGACCACAGGCTATTTCTTATGATAACATTAATATTATCTGAAATATATCAAATGACCAGAGTAATGTCTTCAGTATTTTTCAAATGTAGAAAATGCTTTCGGCTTATCAAAAGATAATAACATGGGCTAGAATTAGTGAGAATATTCCTAACAAACAGAGGGAGGAGCTTCAGTTAGATTAAAAATGTAAAAAGTTTTTTCGACATAACAGCATTCTTGAGATATAATTCACATACCGTATAATTCACCTATTTAAAGTGTACAGTTCCATGGCTTTTAGTGTATTTACAGAGTTGTGCAATTATCACCACCATCAATTTAAGAACATCTGTATCACCACAACAAGAAACCTCATACTCATTAGCAGTTACTTCTTATTACTCCTGCACAACCTCTCCAGCCTTCGCAACTATTAATCTACTTCCTGTCAATATGGATCTATCTATTCTGGATATTTTATACACATGGAATCTTACAATATGTGGTCTTTTGTGAATGACTTTTTCATTTAGCATAATATTCTCCTTCCTTCCTTCCCTCCCTCCCTTCTTCCCTCCCTCCCTCTCTCCCTTCCTTCCTTCCTTCCTTCCTTCCTTCCTTCCTTCCTTCCTTCCTTCCTTCCTTCCTTCCTTCCTTCTTTCTTTCTTTTTTTTGACAGACTCTTGCTCTGTCATCCAGGCTCTAGTGCTGTGGCACTATCTCAGCTCACTGCAGCCTCTGCCTCTTGGGGTCAAGCAATCCTCCCACCTCAGCCTCCCAAATAGCCTGGCTAATTTTTTGTATTTTTAAAAAATAGAGACAGGGTTTTATCATGTTGTCCAGGTGGTCTTGAACTCCTGAGCTCAAGCATTTCATTTGCCTTGGCCTCCCAAAACGTTAGGATTACAGGTGTGAACCACTGTACCTGGTCAGCATAATATTTTAAGGTTCATTTATGTTATGTCATATATCAGTACTTCATTTCATTTTATGAAGGAGTAATTCCATAGTGTGTATATACTACATTTTATATATCTATTTACCATAGTTGGTGGACATTTGGGTTGTACTTTTTGGCCATTATGAATAATGCAGTTATGAACATTCATATCCAAATTTTGTGTGTGGGTATAGATTTCATTTATCTTGGTGTATACTTAGGAGTAAAATTGCTGGGTCATGTGGTAACCCTAATATTTTAGATTAGACTCTTCTAATCTAATCTGGACTCTTCTTTTAAAGCAGCTGCACCATTTCATATTTCCATCAGCAGTGTATGAGGGTTCCAATTTCTCCATAACCTGGCCATCACTTGATCTATCTTTTTGATTCTAGCCATCTGAGTGGGTACAAAGTGGTATCTTATTATTGTAATTTTGATTTGCATTTCCCTGATTGTGTTGCTTACCTTTTCGTGTGTTTCCTGTATATCTTCTTTGGAGAAATGTCTATTCAAATCCCTTGCCCCTTTTTAAATTGGACTATATGCCTCTATTATTATTATTTTCCACATCTTACCTGGATGTTTTTGTTATTGAGTTGTATGAATTCTTTGTACATTCTAGATATAAGTTCCTTATCAGATACATGGTTTGCTAACATTTTCTCCCATTCTGTGGGCTGTCTTTTTCTTGGTAGTGTTCTTTGCAACATAACATCTTGATGAAGTTCAATTTATCTGTTTCTTTCTTTTGGCACCTTTGCTTTTTGTGTAGGATCTAAGAAACTAAGGCCTAATCTAAGATCATGAAGGTTTATGTTTACATTTTCTTCCAAGAGTTTTATAGTTTTAGACCTTACATTTAGGTCTTTAATCCCCTTTGAATTAATGTTTGTATATGATGTGAGGTAAGGGGTCCAACTATCTTTTGCCTGTAGTTGTCCAGTTGTCTTAGTACTATTTGTTGAAAATACTATTGAATAGTGTAGGCACCCTTATTGAAAATCAATTGATCAAGTACAGAGGTTTATTTCTGGACTCTAAATTCTATTGTGTTGACTCATCCTTATGCCAGTACCACATTGTCTTGTTTATTGTAGCTTTATAGTAAGTTTTGACATTGAAAAGTGTGAAGCCTCCTACTTCATTTTTCTTTTTCAAGATTGTTCTGGCTGTTCTGGATATCTTGAATTTCCATATGAATTTTAGGATCAACTTGTCAATCGCTGCAAAAAAGCCAGCTGGAATTTTAAGAAACCAAATTTGAAAAGTTTGTTTAACTAAAAAATTTTACTACTATATTATTTTAATTTGTTTTTTTAAAAAATAAAAGCTATAAATGCTAAAGAAAACATTTAAATACCCAGTAGTTTTACAGCACTGTAAAAACCCATTCAAGAACAGCCAAAGCTTTGGTAACATGGACAGAAGGTTGATCGCTCCTTTGGAATTAGATATGCCTCCTGAAGAAGTCACTGGGCTTTTCTTCTTTATTAATCTACTAAAAAGTGAGATAAATTAGACTACATTAAGAATGGGATACAGTTAGAAGACTGAAAAGGCAAGCCACAGAATTTGTAATACTTGTATTTGTTAAAGGACTTATATTGAGAATAAGACATTCTAATACATCAATAAGAAAAACAGAAAAATGGGCAAAAGACTTAAGCAGGCAACTGGCAAAAGAGGACATATACATTTGCCCACCTGTAGGCTGAAAAATGTCCCTCCACTCAAGGATCTACTTTTTAATCCCTGGGACCTATGAATATTATATGCAAAAGAATAAATATTATATGACAAAATACGTCATTAAAGGATCTTGAAGTGAGAAACTTATCCTAGATTATGTGGATGAGCCCTATATGAAACTATAATTGTTCTTATGTAGAGAGAGACAGGGACTTTTGACACAGATACACACAGGAAAGGGAACATGAAGACAGAGGTAGAGACTGGAATGATGTAGGCACAAGCCATGGGATCCCAACAGTCGTCAGGAGCTGGAAGAGTCAAGGAATTGGTTCTGCTCTAGGTATCCAGAGGGAATGTATCTTTACTGACACCTTGATTTTGGATTTCTGGCCTCCAGAACTGTTAGAAAATGCATTTATGTTGTCTTAAGCCACCAAGCTTATGGCAATTTGTTAAGCAGCCATAGCAAACTAATAAACCATCATTTATTAATTATCAGGGATAAGCAAATTAAAAGTACAATGTGATATTGCTACCCACCCTCTAGAAAGCTGAAAGGAAAAAGACAGATGATTTTAAATGTTGATGAGGCTATGAAGTTACTGGAACACCTAAATGTTCCTGGTGGAGTGTATGTTACAACCACTTTGCTAAACTCTTTGGGTATCTTCTAAAGCTGAGTGTATGCTTATCTTCATTCACTCATTCCATTTATACCTAAGAGAGATGTATACTTTCACTAGAAATCACAAATATAAATGTTTATAACAACACTGTTCATAATAGCTCCAACCTGGAAACAACTCAAATATTCATCAATAGTAGGACAAATAAATACACAGTAGTGTATTCATGTTATGGAATGCTATAAATAATGAGAATGAAAAACCATAGCTTCACACAGCAACATGGATTAACCTCACAAACGTAACTGTGATGAAAGAAGCCAGACACAAAGAATGTATGAGGTATGTTTCCATTTAGATAGAATTTCAGAAATAGGCAGAACTAATCCATCATATCAGAGGTTAGGATAGTACCCCTTTAAGAGGGGCAATGGCTAGGAAGGGGTATAGGGACTAGATTTTAATTAAAGTTTATTTTATTGAAAGATAATGAAGTTAACAAAATTTTTCCTAATTCATAGGGTTACACCTCATTCAGTTATTTATTTATTTAGCAGATATTTATTGAGCTTTTATTATTTCCCAGGAACTCTTCTGGTGTTAGGGTTACAGCAATAAACAAGATAAAGTTTGCATTGTCATAGAGTTGACATTGTAGTGGTTCCCTTTCCAAATACTGGGATATACTGTCACATTGTTAGCCCCTAATGACTTATGATACATGACATTTACATGCTTGGGTGGTTCTCACCCACACTGATTCCGGATTGGCTATGAGACCTACTCTAACCAATGAGATGTTAGCAAGGGTGATGCAAGCAGGAGCTTGAAAAGTGCTTGCACATTGGGGCCTTAGCTCTTAGAATGCTCCTGTCTGGAAGCCAGCTGCTGTTCTGTAAAAAAGCTTGAACTTCATAGCTGAATGTTGAAAGACCACGTGGAGGAAGTGCCTGGAGGGTGAGAGTCTACCTTGAATGTTTCAGCCTCAACCAAGTTCCCCAGCTCAATGCAACCACATGGGTGACCTCACCTACACCATGTGTGGCAGGAAAATCACTTGGCTGAGCCCAGTCAACCCACAGACTTGTAAGAAGTAGTGAAGTGTAGTTTTTTTTAAAACCACTAAGTTTTGGGGTGATTTGTTACATAGCATTATATAACTGAAACAAATAAATAGATGAGTAAATAAATAAGGAATACAATTTCAGAGTATTATTTGGGCTATAAAATATTAAATGGGGTAAAGGTATAAAGAATGACTGAGGCTGTGCATGGTAGCTCATGCCTGTAATACCAACACTTTGGGAAGCTAAGGTGGGAGGATCACTTGAGCCCAGGAGTTTCAAACTAGCCTAGGGAACATAGAGAGACTCTCTCTCTCTCTCTCTCTCTCCCTCTCTCTCCCTCTCTCCCTTTCTCTCTCACACACACACACAGACACACATACACACGTACACATACTAGCCCAGCTTGGTGGCATGCATCTGTGGTTCAGCTACTTGAGAGGCTGAAACGGGAGGATCACTTGAGCTTGGAAGGTTGAGCCTGTAGTGAGCCATGATTGTGAAACTGCACTCCAGCCTGGGCAACAGGATAAGATCCTGTCTCAGCAAAAACAAACACAACAAAAAAGAATGACTGAGGGGAGATTTCAGAGAGTGAGGTAGATACATTTTGAAGACTTTAAAGTCACATGTTCTTGTAAGGTATTGGTAGGGTGCTCTATACAGTAACTGGGGAATTAAGTTTTTTGTTGAGACTGTCAGGTACTGTGGGGGATCAATAATAGAGGAAAAACACTAGAGTTGGCGTTAGAAGAGCTGGATTGGAATTAAGACTCTGCTTTTGATGTTGGGCAAAGCGCTGGTCCTTTGTAAGTCTGAGTTTCCTCATCTCTAATATAGTCATTTTGTTTACTCTTTAGTATTGCTGGTGATGTTATGCTTTGTAGTGTATAATAAAATACTCCAAAGTTTCAAAATATTATTTAAGTGAAAAGCATTTCTGGCCAGGTGTGTAGGCTCATACTAGTAATCCTAGTACTTTGGGAGGTTGAAGGGGGAGGATCACTTGAGCCCAGGAATTTGAGACCAGCCTGGGCAACATGGTGAAACCTCATCTCTACAAAAATACAAAAATTAGCCAGCTGTGCTGACATGTGCCTGTAATCCCAGCTACTTGGGAGGCTGAGGTGGGAGGATCACTTGAGCCTGGGAAGTTGAGGCTGCAGTGAGCCGTGTTCATGCCACTGCACTCCAGCTTGGGTGACAGAGCAAGACCCTGTTTCAAAAAAACAAAAACAAAAACAAAAACCAAGAAAAGAAAAGCATTTTTATGAAAACAAAGATATTTTGCCCACCCATTCACTTTCTGTCTGAGGTGTCTGCTCCGTCCGCAAGATGATACCTTTAAAACCAATGAAATAGATGGTATCTGCTGTAACCATAGACTGCCTGGACATTCTACTGGTCTGCTCTGTGTTACACATGAGGCTTTGAAATGTATATAGCATCTGCTGGGACCATGGTTGGTCAGTTTTGAATCATCCTTGAAGTTGTCACTGAAAGCTGATATTCTCTATTTTGATAATGAATAAAAACACCAATGAACAGCCTTATTAGTGTAAAAAGTCACAGAACCCAGAGCCTCTATCCCATTAGGAAAAAACTCAGCATCTATCATGCCACATCGATAAATACTGCATGTGCAAAGGGTACCTGACTTTAACAGTAAATTCCTCTATGCAAAAATTGATTTGCTTTTAAATTTTAATTTACCCTTTTTACTTCTATAGATCCTGGTTAGGCACCCCCCTCCACTTCCCTTCTCTATTACAAAGAATGTAAATTTGTGTGAGAAATGCATCATTCTCTAAACCAAACAGCAAAAAGAGAAACAAAATGCAGAAAATAGGTGGTAAGGAGAAATAAAAGAGGAAAAAAAAATAAATTGGTCATTAAAAGGATGCACGGGATAAAAGGGAGGGAGGCAAGATGAGCATCTACTCCATTGGGCTTTGGTGCAGATGTAAGTATAAAATGCTCCACAAGTCCTGTAATTGAGAAAATCTATCAAATGTCCTGACAGCTGCTCGGGCATTTCCAGAAGCGATAAAACTTGAATTTATTTCACTCCTAGAAAAGGGGCAGTATCACCTTCTGGCGGCTTTAATGAAATGCCATAAAATTCGAGGAAAAACTGTGTTGTAAAGTCATAAAAAGGTAGTCGGAAGTGGATTGTTGAAAATGCCGCGGGGGGCGGGGGATTGGTGTGTCTGAAGAGCGACGAAGGGGACCAGAGGCCTCTTGACGTGGTCAGGAGTGCAGCGTGCTGGCTTCACGTGGGGTTCTGACCCCTGCAACTCTGGGTGCCGGGTCGGTGGGGAATGTGATGAGCCGAGAAGCTAACCCTCTTGCACACCTTGGCAAATGGCTTCATTGCTTTCTGACTTTTCACATGCAAAACCGGAACTAATAATCCCTTTTCGGGGCTCATCAACCCCATTTGTGCTTTGAGGAAGTTGCCAGCAGGAATACCCTCACCTGCATTTTTTCGGTTAGAAATAATGTAATAAGTTGTGATGGATAGTCCCCAAGCATCAGGTCATCCTTCCCAGCTGCAGACCTGGACAGGCAAATCCATCGCTATGGGTTCTCAAGGCAGGATTTAGAACAAACACACGCAGACACCCCTATTCTGCTTTGGAACCTGATTGTTCAGATTGTGGCTCACACTTAACCTCCCAGTTCCCTCTGGCCTTGCTTCTAGGATCTGACATTGTGTCCACGGGTCTGCATTTTCTCCTGGATGATTAGCAACTGCAAGGACCAGAGTTGTCTCTAAGTTCCTTTTCACCCCTTTGGCACTTTGTCTCACACTTTGCACATGCTAGGAGCGCATTAGATGTTTCCAAGGGGAATAAAATGTCTTGGGAGCTTCAGGTGGTCGGGTAATATCTTCATTTTTTTCAGCCACTTCTGTGGTTGAATAACTACCCTTGGTATCATCTATGGAAGAACAAGCTAAATTAATTTATTTAAGATTATTATACAGGGAGAAGTTACATGGTATTTTACTTTGTATTTTCAAAGTTTGATATTTTAATAAAGTCACATTACATCCATATAAAGAATTCAGTTTCAAAGATAAGTAAACAGAGGCCTTGAGTCTTAACAGTGAATTTTCTTGGCCAATCAAGCTTTCTGCAAATATTATGAAGTTAAATTATAAACATTGAGAACAAGGGGCCTAAAGTGAGGGAATTTATAGATGATTCTAAGCAGTAATGGCTGTAAGAAAAATTTTAGCAAGGACTTCTTGAGGATGTCCTATTCAAAAAAAAAAAAACCTAAATAAATACAATTAAAAAATGCTCTTGGGATAGTGCAAAGATGTGAGAGGATCAATAAGGTTAATGCAGGCAAAGAAGATAAAAATAGATTGGGAAGTTTGAGGAATGGGTATTTTTTTCCTTGATGAACTGATGATCTTGAATCTGTGGCATAAAGGAAAAGTTTCCTCAGTCTAGATTTGACTCAAATCGTAGGCTAAAGGAATATCAGTAAGAATGTCAATCTTTGGAAAATCTTCTGAGCACTGTTATTGAGTTATGACTATCACTTGAGCAGTGTCTTCAGTGGAATAGGATATAAATTTCCCGGAGGCAAGAGCAAGTGCTTGGAAGCCCACAAAGTTTAGTGATCATCCTTTCATTTTCTGATGCTCAAGTCGTTTGTCAGCTTCAGAACTGAGAAGTCAGCTATTAAATTAGAGATGAAATAATGCCAGACTCCAGATGTGGCTGCCTCACACTCCTGACTTTAGCCAGATGTGCTGAAGCCACGGCATTCATCATGATTAGAGTGAAGGTAGAGGGAAATAGTCAAGATACGCCCAGAGGAATCCTGATTCCTCGCTCCTTTACGCAAGGAGACTTTCTTCCAAATACAGCATCGCTACTCAAGGGGCAGGGGATAAGACTAAAGCCTCTTCAAAAGTCCTGTAAAGGAGATTTACATTTTGTTTTATTGATAATTGATCTTATGTCTAGCTTCCAATGGTCTCCATTAGGTTATTTAAAAAGTTCTTTGTGCCAGGCACGGTGGCTCACACCTGTAATCCTAGCACTTTGGGAGGCCGAGGGGGTCAGATCACGAGGTCAGGAGATCAAGACCATCCTAGCCAACATGATGAAACCCCATCTCTACTAAAAATACAAAAATTATCTGGGCGTGGTGGTGCGAGCCTGTAGTCCCAGCTACCCAGGAGGATGAGGCAGGAGAATCGCTTGAACCTGGGAGGTGGAGATTGCAGTGAGCCGAGATTATGCCACTGCACTCCAGCCTGGTGACAGAGTAAAATTCCGTCTCGAAAAAAAAAAAACCTCTTTGTACAGATACGTTTAAACAGCCACCCCTTGTCCTTCAGTATCCTGACTCCCTGATGTAGCATTTATCCTTGCCAAATTACTTGCTATTTTGAGGGAAAGCCTTCCACTTTCCTCCCAGCTCCCTTCACTCACTTTTGGGCACCAATTGATGTGGGAACCATGCTGAGGGCACCACTGAAGTATCTTGGATCTCAGCTAGTTTCTAATGGAGACTGAGGGGCTAATGGAAGCTCATGATGGTAGTGGTGGGGCCTGGGCATGCTGGACTAAAGTCTTATTGCAGCTTAAGAGCACTTGGTTATCCTGGTCCAAGCAGAGTTGGTTTCCAGGGTGATCCAAAGAGGTCACAGATAATCACTGTTCCACCTATTAGAATCTATAACTCACCCATCTTTCACAATTGGAGATGAGACTGCAGATAACTGAACGGGCCTAAGAGCCTGGTAACTGGTGATTGGACCTGTGTAAAAAGAGTGTGTGCTTTCCATCATTTCCTTCGCAGCCTACAGTCTAGGTAACTGTAACTGGTTCTGTCAGGTGTGAGTTGAGCCATTGTCAGGACATGATTGGGAAGGAGTGAGCTGTGTCCTGTGTGTAGTTTAAGGGTCATATTTATCAGGAATGATTTTACTTAGAGCTGTAAACTATCCTCTGAGAATTCTTGGCTCAGACAGTGACTTCTTTGTTGGATGAAATGATAATAGCTACCTGGATTGAATGGTCCCTTCTCATATGAACTAAAACAAAATGGACAATGACAGCAAAGAAGGTCACCTATAGGTTCTAGGTGTTTTATGCTGACCAAACATGAGGGGTCATCCAGACAACACGGTACTTTTTATTAGGGCAAGAATATTAGGATTATTTGGAAAGAATCTTTGGGACATTCTAATATTTTAATTGATATTCTGTTACTGATACAGATGACATAGTATTCTCTAAAATAATTTCTACCAATATTCTTTACTTTGACAGTGTGAAAAAAATCAACCTTATCTCATTCTTTCTAAAAGGCTGAGAGGGAGTGACGTGGGGAGAGAGAGAGAGAGGGAGAGAGGAATGGCAGTAAGGATCATGAACAATTTTAGTTCATTCGGAAGTTGAGGAGACTTATTTTTCAAATGTATTCTCTCAAATACAGATTCATATAACAGATGCTCTCAACTCCCAAACTCCTTCCATCTGTAATTCAATTTTCTTCTAAACGTGATGCTGACATCTGTTGCAATGCAGATACATACTCAAGTACCTGCAATTTCTCTGTCAAGCTCAGTGTCATGTTAAAGACTATGAACTTGGCAGGAATGGGGAGCAGACACCACTGCCACAGGGCTGCAGGCAGAAAGAAATTTAATGTCTCTTTCATGGTTCTGATGCCTCAGCATCTTTTCTTCTCTGACACTGAGGCTCTCATTAAAGGTTTTCAAGGGAACATAAAGTGTTTGTTTAATAGTGCAATTAATTGTTTAGCTTCACTTCTGGAGCCACCTCAAATCAGCACACGCTAAGACTTAGCAGGGAGGCAGAGATTGCATCTTCAGATTCTTCCTGACAGGGTGGATTAGATAAATTACCATGCAATTCTCTAAAGTATCTTCAGAAAAAAAAGCACTGCATGCTGCATTTTAAGATGCTGATCTTTGTCCTCCTTTCTTTTTGATGCCCTTTCTCCAGCATGACTATAAATCAAGACCATTTGAGGCATGGATTGATCTCAATCATTCCATCATTAATTTATTCATTAAACAAATATTTATTGAGTCTCTGTTCTGTGATAGTATTGTGCCAGGTGCTGGGGATAGAAAGGTTGATATGACATGGAATGCATCTTTAGGGGATGTCAGTAGTGTTTTGTTTTAGAAAAAGTACTGAGCCTTACCTAGGCCCCAAGAGTTGAATGAAGATAGAGTTTTATGCCAAGAAAAAAATAAAAAGCTCTGACAAGAATGCAAATCTATTATTAGTTAAATAGTCTTCCTTTACCAGGAACATGCTTTTGCTGCTTCATAGGAAGGTGGTCATCTTTGCTGTGTACCAACTAATATGGAGCTCCTGGGAATGGGGAGAATGAAATATTCCTTCTGACCCTGACTGTCTCTCCCGTTGCAGAAAATCAGCTAATATCTAAAACATGACACTTGATTATGTTACTTCTTTAGGTAGCTTTGCTGGGGCAATGATAGAATCGTGAAATCATCCAGGCCTTTAGAAAGGTTAGTCACAACATTTGCCCTGGACATTATTTCTACCAATTGCCATCATTTCAGTTTTATACAACACCGTGAAAGGGCTCAGCTGGCAGTATGAATTTGTGTTTTTTGTCATTCTGTACTGACTCAGGTATGAGTTTTGCTGTGAGAGCCAGCCCAGCTATGGCTGGCAATAGAAGGGCGGAGCGCGGGCTGTGGTCATCAAGCTGCTTGAAGGTGGGTCTGGTATAAAAGATAAAGGAGAGTTTGAATTACTCAACACAAATTCTCGGAAAGTTTTCTTTAAGATATTGCAAACCGTTGGTCCTAGGATGAACCTCCTGGTTCACTGATGTGTTACATTGGGCCTGCACTGTATTAAAATTTTTATTTTTTTTGATTGATTGCCAGCACATAAAAGCTGGGAGATTTCACATTAAAATTATTTCCTCTATCTAAAAATGGGAACATCTAGTAATACAGGACCTATATTGCCACATGGCAAAGGTGAGCCAGAGCTGAATTCCAATTACCTCCATATGGGACATGCATTTTTCATGTATCTGCAGTTGCCAGTGCTCTATATTGTCTTATACCCCAGTCTCCATTGTTCAGTTACTTTTCTGGTCCCCTGGTCTGTCTGAATCGATTAAACCAAAAGTATTTTCAGTCAATCAGTTAGTCAAATAAGTTTTTATTGGGACACTGCTCTACTTTTGTGAGCTTGTTAGGTACTGTGGGAGGGGCAAAAATATTTTTGCCTACAGGAGGAAGAAGAGAGTGACATGTGTAACAATTAAAGACCAGGCCTGGAAGAGAACACAAGTCCATGTAAGAATTCAGAGAAAAGTTAGCCGGGTGTGGTGGCACATGCCTGTAATCCTGGCTACTTAGGAGGCTGAAGAAGGAGAATTGCTTGAGCCTAGGAGGCAGAGGTTGCAGTGAACCGAGATTGTGCCATTGCACTCCAGCCTGGGCAACAAGAGCAAAACTCCATCTCAAAAAAAAAAAAAAAAAAAAAGAATTCAGAGAAAAGAATGCCATTGATGTTTTTAGTCATTACGCTTCTGAATTTTACTACTTTTATTTCCCAGAAAAAGAGAAAAAAACATTTCTTTCACAAAAAGGAAGTTCTTAGGGAGTTAAGAATGTAGATATTTAACACATCTAAGTGCATAAGGCATTTGCACTCTAATCATATTTTCAAGAAAATCTTGTGGTTATGCAGAATAAGAACCCAAGCCCAGGCAACAAGTGTCACACCTGGGATAATATAAAAAGAAATGATGTTGAATAGACTACAGAGATTTGGAAGAAGGATTAACAATACTAGTTCTATTCTGCAACTCTTTGAGGGCCCATGAAGAAAGCCTAATGTTTAAAAGAAATTGTAGTTGTTGAGAAATACCTGGACAATGTTTTAAAATTCTAGGCTTAATTTCATATCGACTGTCTGGCTAGACTTGTGGTCTGGGTTTGCTTTATGAGAGAAGGGCTGGCATAGAAAGCAGGAAAGGTCAAGGTCTTATTGGCATTAAATAAGGAAGAGTTGACTACTTTCCCTTGGAGCAAACTCATAGTCCATTATGTCACCAGTTTGCTTATATTTGAAAACAAAGCTAGTCACCACGGTTGGATAAATGAAAGCCATTGCCAGTGGCTAGGAGATTCTAGTATCTCACATTATTTAGTACATACATGTCTATGCCTGAAATGCCATACTTCTAGTAGTAAATGTTGAGCAGTGAAGATAGAGCAACTAGAAATACCGGCGGAGGGGGGAGCTTTTTTGAGCCTCAATAAAAGTTAACATTAATTGACCACTTACTATGTCTTAGACACAGTGCTACCTGCCTTATATGATTTATTTAATTCTTTTTTTTTTTCGAGATGAAGTTTCCCTCTTGTTGCCCAGGCTGGAGTGCAATGGTGCGATTTCCGCTTGCTGCAACCTCTGCCTCCTGGGTTCAAGCGATTCTCCTGCCTCAGCCTCATGAGTAGCTGAGATTACAGGTGCTCACTCCCATGTCTGGCTAATTTTTGTAAATTTAGTAGAGCCAGTGTTTCACCATGTTGAGCAGGCTGTTCTTGAACTCCTGACCTCAGATGATTCACCTTCCTTGGCCTCCCAAAGTGCTGGGATTACAGCCAATGCACCTGGCCCGATTTATTTCCTATAAGAATATTAGGAGGGTAAGTTTAAGTAATATTCTTTTTTACAGACACAAAAGTGGGCATAGAGAGGTTAAGTAATTTGTCCAAGGTCACCAGCTCTCAAGAGGCACCAATGTGAGCTGAACCCAATCAGTGTGATTCCGGTGTCCCTGACTCCTGTTTCCTGTGCCTTGATCTTTCACTGTATGGATTATCAGCTCTCAAACTTTTCCTTTTTAGAAGAAACTGGATAATTTAAACACTCTGGCAAACCCATGAGTTTACAAGAAACCTCCAGTACTGAGCAAAGAACCCCAGTCATTTTCCTTGTTCCTACTTCTGTACTTCTAGCCATTGCTAGAGAAAATCACAAAATCAGGGCAAATGGTTTCACGCTGAAGACAACATAAGCTCAGAAAGGGCCCCCAGAGCTGCTGAGCAATACTTGCATTGAAAGAGTCCAAGACAACAGCTATTTCAGACATTCCATTGTCTTAAACTCTAGCTCTGACCCAACCCCTCTAGGGTTAGAGACCTTGGCAGATGAACTTTGTTTTAATTCACTGAGAAAATGAGACCCATCTAACAAAAGCCAGCCCCTCCTTCCTTGCTAGAATGTCCTTGTACATGCACTTCATCTTTACTTTTTCCCTCTGATCTCAGTGGGAAAAAAACTCTCATCTTTCTTTTTAAAGACAAACCCTACACTTGTGCCTACCAATCACTTCCCTCTGCTGCTTTCAGGCCCAGCTTCCCCAGTTACTTCTGGTGTTTCTTATACCTGGAATCTTTCTCCCCTCTCCACTGACTCTTTCAGGGAGGCATGAAAGTAGAGTTGCCTAGACTAGGAGCTTAGCCTCTGGGTCAGCCTACCTGATCACATGCCCATTTATTAAATGCTACCGCTTACCTGCTGTGTGACCTTGGACAATTTACTTAACTTCCCTAGGACTCCAATGAAAATGATTATGAAGCCTTATATGGTTGGGAAGATTAAATGAGATAATCTCTGTTGAGAAACACCCAGACCCTCGGTCTATTTTGTCTTGGTGCCAACTTCCCTCACTTCCTCTCCTAAGCAGCTTACATTCATTATCATCATTTCAACCACTCTCTAGTCAATGATGCGCCTCCCTGCCCAGTGTCCTTTGGTTTTAACCACCTGTTCTCCCCACACTGTGAAGTGGGCTGCTGGACCAGAGCTAGTGAATATTTATCATCTCCATCCCTCACTGAATCATCCTCACAGCCCTACTTCTTTCCAGCCTTCCAGGAAGAGCCAATGGCTTTTTCTCCCATTTCAGAGATTATCATTATTATCACCTTTAAAAAATCATTTTCTTGTCAGCTCGTTAGGTCTCAATTTCCTTTCTTTTTTTTTTTTTTTTTGACAAAACAACTTTTTTTTGACAAGGTTTTAAACTGGTGCCCAGGCTTGAGTACAGTGTTGTAGTCATAGCTCACTGTCACCTAGAACTCTTGGGCTCAAGCAACCCTCCTGTCTCAGCCTCCTGAGTAGCTGGGACTACAAGTGTGTGCCACAATGCCTTGCTGATTTCTTAATTTTTTTTTGTAGAGAGAGGGGTCTCACTATGTTGCCCAGGCTGATCTCTAACTCCCAGCTACAAGTGATCCCCCCGCCTATAACTCCCCAAGTGCTGTGATTATAGGGGTGGGCGGCCATGCCCAGCTTCTCAATTTTATTTGAGACAGAAACCTCAGTAATCTTGGTGGAACAGTAGAGTGGCTATGAAATCTAACTACCTGGGTTCAAATCTCAGCATTGCCTCTTGCTACCTGTGTGACCTTGGGCACGTTTTTTAATCTCTCTGCTTTAGCTTCTTATTTACCTTGTAGGGTTTTCATGAGGTTTAAAATGAGTTTCTATGAGTGAAGTGCTTGGGAGAGTGTGTGTTATGATAAGCACTCAGGTAAGTGTTGTTAATACTTATTTTTTGGGCCTGGCGCAGTGGCTCTTGCCAGTAATCCCATTACTTTGGGAGGCTGAAGCAGGTGGATCACTTGAGGTTAGGAGTTTGAGACCAGCCTCGTCAAAATGGTGAAACCCCATCTCTACCAAAAATACAAAAATTAGCCAGGCATGGTGGCTTACATCTGTAATCCTGGGTATTCAAGAGGCTAAGATAGGAGATTGCTTGAACCTGGGAGGCAGAGTTTTCAGTGAGCCGAGACGGCGACACTACACTTCAGGCTGGGTGACAGAGCAAGACTTGGTCTCAAAAACAAAAACAAAAGAAAACATAATATAACAAAATGAAACCACCAATTTATTTTTTGATTGGTATAAAAGTCATTGTCTTTTGCACCAACCTAATATGAGAGATAGTGCTTGGGTTTGTCTCTCTTGTTTTGTATCTGTAGATAAAACAAATGTACAAAATTACATCATGTCATCATCATCATCAGAGTCACAGGAATCAGGAACCTGAAATATGACTTTTAGAAGTCAGAGTGAAAGGAAGCAGAGATCATCACCAAGAGGCCCCGTTTAATAGACAAGAAAGTACAGGGTTGTCGTAGTTTAAAATTCAGAATAGTAAAGGGCTAGAGCATTGCCTTATTCCCAGCTGCCATGGCTTGGGAATCTTGATGAAGTCCAATAATTCTCCCTGGTTTGATTTAAAGTCCTCCTGCCATCCCAATTTGATTGGTTCTATTATAACTGATTAGGGCAATCTGCCTCTTAAAAGAAATTGGGAGCATAGGCGCAGAGCATACTAAAGCTTAAAGGGCCCTTGGGGTTCTCTAGTCTAACTCCTCAGTTTCTGCAGGTGAGGAGAGCCCACTGTGATCTTGTGAGCTGGTCCTCCCATTCAGAAAACAGCAGGGTTCTAGACCCCTCTGGGATGCTAGGTTCAGAGAGACATGTGCTGTGCATGGACTCATTTTGTGCATTTCCTGTCTGGTTATTGTGCTTTCTGTTGAAGTTACTGACTTGGCTTAACCATGCTTAGTTTGCAAGACCTTTCAGGGAAATCAGAGCACGGGATGCAGTCACTGCAAGTTGTCACACATGATTAAGGAGCTGGAGGGAGTGATTTATGTTGAAAGATTAAAATCCCTAAATATGTATGGCTGGGTGCTGGCCTGATTGAGTGGGGCTTCAGGTATTTGAAAACTGCCCAGAGGGAAGCCTGCAATCTTTAGTAGGAGTAAGACAGCTGTAAAAGGCTAGAAGAGTGATATGGGTGGTAGAAATGGGATGATATTAAAACAGGGTACTACTTCCCAGTGGAGCAGAAAAGACCAGATTCAGACAGGAAATTCTCCAATAATATTTATTTTTGACACTAGCTTTCTCTGTAATTTTCTACATCCAAAACTTGATGTTATGTGCAATCAGAATCTCAGTAGCTCTTCGGAGTTCCCCATTTCTGGGAGTCCCTTTGCTTTCTCTCATTATCCCTCCACTAAGATCCCCCACTCTTTCTCCAGCTGCCCATTGCTCCCCAAGCCCTCACTGTCCACCTCCCACCACTCCCAATCAAATGGAGCCCAGATTTTAAGTGAGGACTGTGAAGCTAGAAGTAATTGAATAGATAAACTATTTCCTATTAAACTACCTGCCAGATAATTAATGAATCTCCGAGTAACACTGACCAAGCCTTTAGGGAGTGTTGAGACATTTCAACATTGTGTGTGTATTTTCGTGTATAAAGAGCAGAGGGTGTGGATGTGGGATCACTGACGTATCATAGTGGTTCAAGGAAGACTTCTTAAGGAAGTGATTGTTTAAGGCAAAAACTGAAGGATGAGCCTGAGTTAGCATGTCAGGAGGATGGGAGGGAAGGGGTGTATCTTAGTTCAGATTACTATAGCAATATACCATAGACTGGGTGGTTTAAACAATAGAAATTGATGGCTTACAGTTCTGGAGTCTGAGAAGTCCAAGATCAAGGTGTCGGCTGATTCCATTCCTCGGGACGGCCCTCTTCCTGGCTTGCAAATGACAGCCTTCTAATTGTGTCCTTACATGATGGGGAGAGAGAGAGAGAGAGAGAGAGAGAGAGAGAGAGAGAGACAGAGAGAGAGAGAGAGAAAGAGAGTTGAGAGAGAGAGGGAGGGAGAGGGAGAGCGCTAGTATTTTTTCCACTTCCTATAAGGGCACTCATCCCATTATGAGGGCTCCACCTTCATGACTTTATCTAAATCTAATTACCTCCCAAAGACCCAGCCTCCTAACCTTGGCCTATCTGGGCTTTCTGCATGCCTTCCTCACTAAGCTTAATCATTTCTAGCTTTTGATTTAAATTGAGAGACAGGGGATTCTTCCTTTCATGTGAACACTTAGAGGTCATTGTAGGGTTATTATTTGGTCTAATTTCAAGATTAACGTGCGTCAGGGAATAGGGAGGCCTGAGAAGAGGGAAAGAGATGGAGGCATGGCTGGTCAGTGGAGCAGTCAGAACTCACACATTATTTATTGATTAAGTTTGCCATCTTACATGGCATGGTTCATGGCGCCCCAAAACAATTACAATAGTAACAACAAAGGTCACTGATCACAGATCTCATAACAGATATAATAATCATGAAAAAGTTTGAAATATTGTGAAAATTACCAAAATGTGACATGGAGACGAGAAGTGAGCACGTGCTATGGGAAAAATGGTGCTAATAGACTTGCTTGATTGTAGGGCTGCCACAAACTTTGAATCTATATAAAACAATATCTGTGAAGCATAATTCTCTTTTCTGAAGAGCAAGTCAAAGATAATGTATCTGTGCTTCTTGCCTGCTTCAATGACTTTGACGTGGCACACTAAGCCCTTCATAGTCTTCTCCTTACCCTATCCTAATTAACCCTGTCTACATTTCTGCAGCTCCCAGATCCTACCATATCCTCGAATAGCCTTTTCTTCATTTCCTGGATTATCCCCAAACTGTTTGGGTTTCTCTGTCATGCTCTTGACTTTTCTGCTAAGACTCACCTTAAAAATCACCTTCTCTAGGAAGCCCTCTTTGATGGAGTTAAAGGCATTTTTCTTATAGCACTATAGTTTCTTGTACTTATCTCTATTGAGTGCATATTTCAGTATTATACTTACTTGAATTTATGTGGCCCCTTCTAGTTGCTCAGGAGTGTATATGCTTAGTTAATATTTGTTGAGAGAATGAACAAATGATGGCATATATATATGCATATAGCATTTATGTGTAAACACTCATGGATTAACAATAAACTAGAGCTCAGATGGTGTAATATTTTTCAATTTCTATTTTGTTGAGCAATTGAAAAAGCATGCATACATTAAATCACGCAGCTCCATGTAGTATAACTGATTTTTTATGTGTAAATTGCAGGTGTATCTCCTTAAAAATAATTTCCTTAAATGTGATAAAATTTATTTTTTGGCTCGTATCTGTTAGGTTATTATAGTGTTTTAAAATATCTGGCTTAGATCACTTGAAATTCTTAAATTATACTTTAGGTAGCTATTAGCATAATAATATTATCTATTAATAGCAAATTCTAGAGGAGTAAAGGTACCTGCAATTTACATGAATCAGAAAACTTGATGTGATTAGTGGCATCACAACAAACCCAGCATGACTATTGTAATGACTATGCTTCCCGTCACTGTAATTAGCTCCTAAAACTTTTATTGGAAACATTGATTACCATTTGCTCAGTCATTCACTTTGAGAAAATGGAATGATGAACAAGTGCCAGGAGTGAAATGGTAGCTGTGCAGGGCCTGTGGAAAATACACGTGGGATGGTTTCAAAACCAACCATTTGTATTGGCCAGGAGAACTGCATGACTTTTCTGGGTTCAAAATAAATGATAGATTCCCTATTTCTTTCAATTAGCAAGAATTGCAGGGAAGATGAATACGACATGATGATTTTCTAAGGGAAAATATGGAATGGTAATTTGTATTTGAAGAATATTAGGCAAAAAATTTCTCACTCCTCACATAGAAATGTGCATCATTTCTATTCTCACGGTTGAAGGAAGGCAGGGATTCTGTTTCCTCGTCATTGCTTGAATGTGTTCACTTCTCTCCATTGCCATGCCAAGTCTGTAAGCCACGCCACCTCCATCTCTCCCCTGGGCTACTTCAACTGCCTTAAAACTGGTCTCTCCACTACTAACTGTACTTCTCCTAAATTCATTCTCTCTACTGCAGCCAAAGTGCCTTTTCTAAACAGCAGATCTGATCATGTCATGCCTCTGCTTAAAGAACTTCTCTAACTCTCCAAATCTTTATCATGGGTAAGCATGGGTCAGATAGCAAAAGCACTTGTAGGCCACGATCACACTGTGCTGAAATTGCCTCTTGACTTGTCTGTTTCTGCCACTGGTCTGTAAATTCGATGAAAGCAGAGACACTGCATCTCTCCTGCTCATCTTGTATCCTTAGCACTTAACGTGGAGAGCTGACAGCAAGAGAAGGCTAAGAGAGGAAGCCATTCTATTTTCCAATTCTGCTTTTTGCTGCATTTAGTTCAGGTCAAAGGCAAAAAGTGTTCATTTGGCCTCAGTATCTATTTCTAGCCATTGTTCTAAACTTTCCCTATACAGGTCTATTTTCTTTCTGGAAGATGCCTCAAAGAACAGAATGAAAAGTGAGACTGGTTCTAATCAGGTTTTCTGAGTATAGAAAATGTTAAGAGTGGGTTAAGATGTTTAGTTTGTTTCTCCCAGAGCCAGGTGGGAAGAGCTAGAGGCTGATAGAGCAGAATTGCAGGGCACATGTGAGTGTGTGTGTGGGTGTCTGGGAGTATCGTGCTGCCAAACACTAGGATGGGTTAGCTTTGTTAGAAGTTTAATGCCTGTGAGTTCGTCTGATAAAGCAGTTGCTGATCTCTGCCTTTTCTCTCTCTCTCTTTTTTTTTTTTTTTTGGCCAGAGAATGACCTATGTATGTCAAAATGCTTTGCTTCAGAAAGGGAAAAGTAGCAAATCCTAGAAGGTTACTCTTAGATGTCTGATCACTACTGTGGCCCAGATTTTAGGATTTAAAAAACTGGTCTCTCCAGTTTTCAGTCTTTTTGAATGTGGCTGTATATGTGTGTGTATGTGATTGGCATTGGACCAAACCAATTTAGAAGAATGTAGCTTATATCAAATATGTGAAATTGCAGAGTATGACAAAGGTAACCCAGAATATGCAGTTACAGGTAGGGTGTAGATATCTTGAGTCTTTTTCCATTTATTAAAATTATATATATTCTTTTATTTTTTCAGTCCCCTCACATCTCCCATTGAGACTTCTTGGAAGGGTTGCTAAACAAACTTTGCTGGCTCCATTAGTTCTATCATAGACTAAAAGATAATTGTGGAAATGTTCTCCTGCCATTGCTTAACCCTGTACAATACCACAGGCACCTGGCACAGCTTAGCTCCCTTTGTCTAACAAATGGGTAATGCATTTAAACAAGCCTGGTGATTCCTGCCAGGATGCAGACAGACTAAGAAGCAAAATAAATCTAAAAGATGACTCTTTCACTTCCTCCCTGCACTTCCCAATGCTGGGTTCATATAGTCAAATGCAGAGGGTTAGCAAACACCAAGCAGGTTGACTTACTGATAAACCACAAAACAAATGCATGTCATTTGTGTTTCTTCTTGAAAATAATCAGGTGGTGAGAGCCCACCTTGAGTTGCTGGAAAGAGCTTCAGTGATTGCTTGTCACCCAAACAACTGCTTTCTTCTCTAGTTTTCCATTTGGGGCTTTTGGTTTTATCTTGCTCCTTTAAGTAAAACAGCTGACTTGACTTGTCTATGACTTCTGGGAATAATTTAATTCTTACATAGGGGCTAAGTAACTGGAGAGCAGCATGTGAGAATCTGCTGTGATGCACCCTGTGCACGCACACACCGATATTCAGGCTCATCTTCCCTGCTCTCTGTGGCTTGGAGAGAGAGATTTTGGGAATCTGTGAGCATTATTTGCCTTTTTGATATTCCAACCCATCTTAGAGGGCACAGTTATAAATCTCAGCAAGGGGTGTGGAAAAGTAAAAATTTTGTATGATCAAGAGAGCATGTGGATTTTTAAACCTGAGAAAGAGTGTGGTAGAGAGAAGTGGGGTCTTTTAGTGATCTAGCAAGCCTGTGCTTATTTGAGGAGGAAAAACTGTGTCTTGGTTGAGGAGGAAGTCAGAAAGGGAAAGAAACTAACATTAATCGAGTACTCAGTTAATGTCAGTACACATTAAGTGAATTAGCTTATTTGATTCTCACAACAAAGATGCTATCTATTTTACAGATGAAGAAGAGGAATATTAGAGAGATTTAATAGTTTGCTCAAGTTTACCTACATGATAAGAGACAGGACTTCAACCTAGATTTCTCCAATGTCAAATCGCACTCCAGTTACATAGTTTTAAATAATTGGGGAAAAAAGCCTAGCATCCTACACTTTTGCTGTGAATCATGGAGCTGCTATTCCAAACCTTATCACAGCAGTCTTTTTCTCTTGCTGTCTGTCTGGCCTGCTTTCGAATGCCTCATCCCTGCTTTGTAGCTTTGGGGAATGCTCTTTGCATGCTGCAGGCCTTGCTTCCCTTTGGAGATGTATGTGTGGCAAAACCGTCTGTGCCTTTACACAGAATTAGGAAGGAGCTCTATTTTAGTTTTAGTTTTTTTATTTTTTGTTTATTTATTTATTGAGGTGGAGTCTTGCTCTTTCGCCAGGCTGGAGTGCAGTGGCACGATCTTGGCTCACTGCAACCTCTGTCTTCCGGATTCAAGCGATTCCCCTGCCTCAGCCTCCTGAGTAGCTGGGACTACAGGCGCGTGCCACCATGCCTGGCTAATTTTTTGTATTTTAGTAGAGACGGGGTTTCACCATGCCCAAGATGGTCTTGATATCCTGATCTCATGATCCGCCCACCTCAGCCTCCCAAAGTGCTGGGATTACAGGTGTGAGCCACCGCGCCTGGCCTGTTTTTGTTTTTTAGAATTACTATTGAAAGAGTAAGGATGTGGAATGATTTTTCAAGCTCATCATTGCTTTTCCATCCATTCAGAATTAGCTTGCATATTTATTTACATAAGGTCATTAGCCAACATGCATTTATGGAGGCCTCTCTATGGGCAAACCGTAAGTACTTGGGAGATGCAGTCTAATGAGCTGATTTGTGTTGCCTGCAACTGTATATGTTGAAGTCTTAACTGCTGTACCTCAGAATGTGACTCTATTGGAGCTAGGGCCTTTAAAGAAGTAATTAAGGTAAAATGAAGTCATATGAGTGGACCCTAATCCAGTGTGACTGGTGTCCTTATTAAAAGAGAAGATCAGGACACAGATACATGTACACAGAGGAAAGAAAGATCATATGAGGACACAGAGAGAAGGTAGCCATCTACAAGCCAAGGAGAGAAGCCCCAGAAGCAACCAAATGTGCTGACACTTTGGTCTTGGCCTTCTAGCCTCTAAAACTGTGAGAAAATGAATTTCTGTTGTTTAAGCCACTCAGTCTGTGGTGTTCTGTAATGGCAGCCTGAGCAAATGAATACATTGAGGAAGATTCTAGCTATAGTGAGGATTCATGAGCAGTTTAACAAACTAGTTGGGGAGATAGATGAGATATATGTCTATCTGTGTATCTCTTTACGTATCTCTATCTATATCTGCATGTGTCATTGACTATAAAATTAAGGCAGTAAGAAAGTTTTTCAGGATTTCAAACACTTGCTAATTGAGAAAGTGGGTAAATACCACCAGAAGTTTTTTTAGAAGCCTTGAAATTGAACATATTTGTTTTAGAACCTGATAATACTAGTTTTTTAGCTTTGATGAGGACAGATAAGAGTTATTCTTTTAAAAACTCCTCTAGTGTACACCAGTAGGCTGAACAGGAAGGAGTTGGCAAGGCCTTTTCTGATGTTTATTGGAGCAGACTTAGAAATAATTTTGTACCTTGGATTCTGTGATTTATTTCCATTATGAATAAATTTGGAATTTATTTTAAGGCTTTCAAAATTGGGAGTGCTGTGGTCTCAGGACTATTTTTTTATTAAATCATTGTCTCCGTCACTGCTGGCTGCATTTCAGGGGCTGGCTGAATTCTGCACAGTGGGCTGTGTCAGCGTCAGAAATGCCGCTGAATGATAATAATTACAATAATTATATATATATGTTTATAAAGGATAGAATTCGGTTCCAATTCTATTTGGCTGAACTTGATATTTGACTTTACTGACTCAATTTTTGCATCCTTAAAATGAAGAAGATTGATAAGTACCCTGTTATCTCTGAAGACTGGGCACAATCATGCTTGAAAAGGAATTTGAACCCTTGAATAAAGGTGCTTTGAACACAAATTGTTATTTATTTATATCAATATATTTTATAGGTTGACATTGTAGACAGGATGAAGATCTTCCATATACTTCTGGCTCAAGATTGACTTCCAAAGAACCAAATAAACATGGTAGACAAGAAGGTCAGAAAGATCCAGCGCTTCAGAAGTCCATGAACACTTGTCTCCATGAATTAGAATTGCCACCTTTTTCTCACAGAATCTTATTCTTGAAAGACAAATTGCATTTTTGCTCCTACTCCATAGCCAAATATCCTCTTTCCGGCTCCCTTCCCACTCTCTCCTTCCTCCAAACTTGTTAATTCGGTTTCAGTGGGAGCTCCCAAGAGAAATGGAATGAATCATTCAGCAAGGAGAAAACACTGACCATCTAGAGTCTTCAGTATTGATTTAGAATTCATTTTAATATGGTCTAAATTATGGCTAAATAACAAACAAGGAAAAGATGGTGGAGAGAAGGAGAAGGGTGGCTAATACAGTAAAGCCCATGGAAACAAAACAGAACCTAAGTGTACGCTGAACTCAGAGCCAGGGCCTGAGGGACACATAAAACACTCAAAACTAGTTCTTGGCCTCCAGGAGTTGGGAGTCTGTTGGGGAGAAAAGGCATGCTAACAGTTTATGAGACACAGTGAGATGATTTATGGCTGTCACCAGAGCATCACCTCCCTTTCATCTCCAGAATATGGAGTGCTTATTTTTCTTACTCCCAAGGGGACCTGAAAATTCATATGCAATCTCTCTTCATGTTTAGGAAAGCATGCTGGTAGCAGAGAAACCACCTTTCTGGGTGAAGGGAGCAACAGTTGTGTTCACCTCCTGTGGATGTTACCTCTAACAGCATGACCTATTGCAGTGGATTCTTCTCCTGTTCAATTTATGACCATCTCCAGCTCCAGAAAGGAGTCCTCCAGTGCTTGGCCATGATGGATTCAGATTCTTGATCTGAGCCCTGACCTCTTTTCTGTCCCTGCACCTCCAAAATGAAATCTCATAGATCTTTAGAGCACATAAGTTATGACATCCTTGTTCCCAGAAAGGGATGATGATGATTACCATTTTGAGAGTTATTTTAAGGTGACTTTCTCTCACATGTTTTGTTAAAAGGGGAAGAAAAAACAACTAAAGAAAGCGAACTAAAACACAGGAGTGGTCAATTATCAGGTAATGCAAGAAATACGTGCTGAGCAGCAAGAAAATGATAAACATTTTCATAATCCTGATTTTATTTAACTTCCACAATAAAGCCCACACAGTAGCTATTCTTCTTCCCGTTTTATTGAACAGAAAGCTGAGGCTCACAGGAGTTAAATACCTTGCTCAAAGTTATACATTTAATACAGCCAATATAGCATCTATTTTCTGTTTCAGGACAGTGCTCCTTCTAATGTACCACAGCTGCTCCTGTATCAAAAGAGGACACACTTCCATTGGGGTTGGAATGTTCTGGATGCAGGTTTATGAGGAGGAGTTATTTGAACTGGTTCTTGACTGAATTTTCGGGTTTGGCTAGATGGTGGAAGAAGGCAAGGTTATTCCTGGACTGGACGGATTAGTGTGACTGAAACCATAGGTTGAAAAAGTGCAAGGTGTACTTTGAAGACTGTGTATAGACTGTTTTGGCTGGAGAGGAGGGTTCATTCATATTACAAAATGGCACCCAGCCAAAGTGAGGAGAACAATGAAGATTGCTTCTGCCATTGTTGTGATTTGGGGTTTTCAGGCACCTCTGTTAAATGAGGACAAACAGTGCTGACCCTCTCTCACGGGCAGGCTGCGATTCTGAATAATCGGTGACTGAGAAGTGGTGTGCTCCATTATCTGAGGCATAATATTATATCCACCAGCTATTTTGTGCATGCAGTTGGATTTTTGCTCGGTTGAAATGATTCTCTCAGTGTGAGCTCAATAACAAGGGGCATGATGGTAGTATTTTTCCATGTTGCCAGAAACTAGGTCTGAATTTCTTCCAGCGCCTCCTGCTCTAAAGCACCTCTTATGATTAATTAACCTTTTGTGGAGTAACTAGGACATCTGTGTGGGATGAGATGTACTTTGGTCAGACTTCAGTTTTTAGTTGTTCAGCAAGAGGATAATTAATTATAAGAGCTGAATCTGAACAGAAGATTGTTGGAGGAAGTCCAAATGAAGCAAAACGTCTAATTATCAATGAACAGGAAGTTTTTAAAAAATTGTCGTTATTGTGAGAGTGAATAAAATACTTAATGCAATATAAATAAGAGGTAGTAACAACTTAAGATGCCTGCTTTGAGTGTACACTTCATGTAAAAAATTTGGGATATTTGTTTTTTTGGAGATAAAGTACAATGAACTAATCATAACTAGACAAATTGGAAACAGAGGCCAAGTTAGTATCTAAAATAAATATTGCATTTTGAGATAATTGTTGTGTTGCCTTTATCAAAGGTATATCTAGAACATCTGGCTATTACCACTGACAGATACAATAAACATCTCTCATCTAGAGAACAAGATTGGATTAAGATGCAAAGTAAGAAATAAAATACAGGAGGCTAAAAACAGTGCAAAATCAATTTCTTTAACATAAATGGTTACTGTGATGGAGGTGGTCTCCCAATGCTTAGCTTTCCAAAGTGAATCACCTCCCGTATTTAGCCCTCATTTCCATGATACAAATTTTCTACAAAACCCCAAAAGCTGTCACAGTCAGAGATTCCAGCTTCACTTCCTTGACTATGGTGACAGGGTAGGTTAGTGGATAGTGTGAGAAATTTCCACTCTCAAACAAAATGATCCCACATTCACTGATAACTTCTTCAGAAGTACCGCACTATCTACTTAATGAGAGAATATGATTGTAGCTCATGTTTAGAAATATCAGCATACTTCCAGCTCATGTTTATAGATATCAACACACTTCCATTGGCATGACGATGGTATGTCCTTTCTTGTTTATTTCTCCTGCTGCTTAATAGCTTTCGTTCCTACGTTCTTTCTCTCTGCCTCATGGCTTCTGCTGCTTCATGTCAGTACTTATAGCCTATTCTTTGTGTTATCTCAGTTTCTACAGCTTTCTATTGTCCGCTGCTGTTGGGAGACAATTCTCCTTGGGTCTCTTGTATTTCTGCACATCTTGTGATCAGGGGCATTGACAACTTTTGTTTTGCACTGTCTTTTCATGGATGTTTGCATAGCAAATGGACTTGGAATATAGTGATAGGGTCACTCTCCAGAGTGAAAGAGCTTTACTTTCTGTTTAGTATAATAAAGATAATGTCTCCTTTGGGGCAAAGATAGGGCAAGTTTGCTAGCAATTCATTATAAAAGATTTAGGTTTCCTAGGTTCAAGATTTCTTGAGTGTGATGCAAATCTACTGTTAGGCTATTCTGGTATTGCTATAAAGAAATGCCTGATAATTGTGGTTCTTGCCATTATTTTTAATGAAAAAAAAAAAAAGAAAGAAATGCCTGAGACTGGGTAACTTATAAAGAAAAGAAGTTTAGTGGGCTCACAGTGCTGCAGGTTGTATAGAAAGCATGGCACCGGCATCTACTTGGCTTCCAGTGAGGTGAGGCCTTAGGAAGCTTACAATCATGGTAGAAGGTAAAGGGGGAGCCCATGTATCACATGGCAAGAGTGGGAGCAAGAGAGAGAGTGCGGGGAAGTGTCACACACTGTTAAACAGCAACATCTCATGAGAGCTCACTCACTATTACGAGGACAGCATCAAACCCTGAGGGATCTACCCCACATGACTCAAATACCTCCCATCCAGGCCCCATATCCAACAATGGGGATTACATCTCAACATGAGATTTGGAGGGGGCATCTAAACTATATCACCTACTACATTGCCTGGCCATTCCGTGTCACACCTTTGGAAGTTAGAGGGCTGAGGGACAAGAGAAACTGAGGCAAATATGAAGCTTAAGCTTGCTGAGCTGTGATAAGTCCTTTGTTTCTTACATAGGTGTCTTGTGTTTTCTGCCAGCATCCATTAAAGCATGACCAGCTAAATTGTTAGCTTGCAAGGAAGGTTAGATCACTATTTTTGACTTGTGTGTCTTATATTCCAACACCCTAGAGGATCTGACAAAATCAGGGAGTCCCATCCAGAATAGAAAATCCTGGTAGCACTAAGCTCTTATGCTAGGCCATCTTATAGGCTAGTCCATAGATTGCTGCCTTTGGATCAGCTCCTCCTTCTTGGACCAGTCATTTGTGATCAAGTTTTTAAGGTCATTGTGTTCAAATATTTGGGCTTATGAAAGAGGAACTCATTTAAAGGGGGCTGTGGAAAAATGCTTTGAGGTTATCAGAAGCAGACATTGAAACTTGTGCTTTCACAGACTTTCCTGTGCTTTCTGAGATTTTTGCCAACAGCAAAGAGTGTATGTCTTCTGCAACTCACTGGTTTTCTGCCTAAGCAGGAAGCATTTGATAAATCTTCTGTTTCTAATACTGGATATCTGAATGAATGCTTGGGTTTGCTGTCATGGTTCTCTTAGCATTTATTTCTCCATGGAAGAGCAGCCATGAGGTTGACTGGGACTAACCCCACTGCCAGGTTCAGATATGTACCCTCACTGGCTTAAATCAGTCAGCAAAATTCCTTCCCTTTTGTCGTGGTGATTGATGCAGAGGTAAATGTCAATGGCTTATAACTTTAGGCCATTGCTTGGGAAGCTTAATTTTTCTGAATAATCTGGTATGGGAATGTGAATCCTAAACTGTAGCTTCCATTTGTCCCCAAAGAGGGAAGCTAGCCTAAAGTTAAAGGTGGCACTTAAAAGAAGGAAGATCCAAGAGAATATAAAAAATTGGAGCTAGAGCCCTAATCAAACTGTCTCTGAAGTCTACATAATTTCTGGGCTTTCAGTTGTATGAGCCAATAAATTAACCTTATTGTTAATGCCAGTTTGAGTTGGGTTTTCTAATACTTACCACCAATATCATCCCGAGTGATACATTTACCAGTTTTCGTAACATCTGAGCTCACTCATGGGTTAGTGTTCTGAGATTACAGAGGTGATGCAGACATCTTTCCAAAGTTAGGTCAGTGCACTTTGGGCCTGGAGCATCAGATACAGCAGTTTCATTGGTGTAAATCAGGTGTAAGTCACTGCTCTTTTTCCAGCAACTGGCACACAGTATGTGCTCCTATACATTTTTGGGATGAATCAATAAATGCTGCCTGTTGCTCCCCAGAATTTATGTTATGTTCCCGACTCTGGTCACTCTGATTGCTTGAATGGGCCTTGGCTGCAGGATTTGGAGAATGAAGTTAACTGTTAAAGAGTTAAATAAAAAGATAAAAATTTCTACTCTTTCCGCAAGCAGTGGCTACCCATATCATCTTGGGCTCCACATTCTCCAGGGATGGGTTTTCACACTGGTGATTCAGCAGCCAGGCCATACTACTTAATGAAAAGTTATAATTTTGGTTTGAACTGTTCAGTGGCTCATTATAATCTGCAGCTTACATCTTATGGTAAAAGGACAGAGTAACTAGTTTTGCTTAAGTACAACATTATTTTCTTTTTTTAACTTTATTTTAAAAAAATTAATGTTAATTTTTATTTTAAGTTCCAGGGTACATGTGCAAGATATGCAGGTAGTTACATAGGTAAATGAGTGCCATGGTGGTTTGGTGCACCTATCAACCCATCATCTAGGTTTTAAGCCCAGCATACATTAGCTATTTTCCCTAATGCTCTCCCTCCCCAAACCTACCCCGTGACAGGCCCTAGTGCGTGTTGTTTCCCTCCCTGTGTCTATGTGTTCTCAGTGTGCAGCTCTCACTTGTAAGTGAGAATATGTAGGTTGGTTCTCTGTTCCTGTGTTAGCTTGCTGAGGATAATGGCTTCCATGTCCCTGCAGAGGACATGATCTCACTCTTTTTTATGGCTGCATAGTATCCCATGGTGTATATGAGGTACAATGTTATTTTCTTCAGAAAATAATCAGATCTAGAGTTATGTTTTAGATCTCAGCACTGCCCCATTTAAGTACAAAATAATAATTATCATAATATCTTTATAACTGAAAACTTCCAGATAAAAAAATCAAGACCCAGATGACCTTTCCCAATGTACAGGTCTCTCTTCCATCTGTTTTAGATGGAAGGACTAACAGGAATCACACCCAAAGTGAGAGAATAATTAGAATGACAAGGTTAGAACAGCCTTGCTAACCATGGCCATGGCTGTGCTAAAATGACAAAGAATCCTGGTCAGACCGCAAGTTAATACTCCCAGCTCGCCAGGCCACATGCTTGCTGATACCAAGATTTTCTAGGGGATGTGGGAAACAGTTGAAATTGGAATATCTGGGTCAGCATAACTCAATGTGCACTATGACAAAAATCTGACTTGATTAGCCTTCCCCAGTGTTCAGAGTGTTCTCTTCCTCTCTTTCAAATGCTTGGTACACCCCAAACATGAGAGAATTTCTCCTAATGTCCTCTATGAACAGGACATTCACAAGTTGCAGCAAGTAGGTAGCAAAGTTATTATGCAAAGCCTCACCATCTAGGAATAAGGCAGAAAGGCTTCTCTCCTCAAAGGGGCACTATTTGTACCACTCAACCCACCCATGCACCTTGGAGTGTCTTTCTGGAGTCTTTTTTTTTTTTTTTTGGCTGAGCACAGGGGATTTTATTGATGGTACACAATAAGAGGGGGCTCCCTAGGCCACTCCTTCTTCAAGGGTTCTGCATGGAAACTATGAGGAAGGGCGATTCCATGTGCTGGGGGGCTCAGTGTGGCAGGGACTCCCCAGCAGTGAGGGCCTCTATCTTCCTCTTGTGCTCTCACTGGGGCTGGTGGTCCAGGGGTTTCACTCCTTGGAGGCCAAGTGGGCCATGAGGTCCACCACCCTGTTGCTGTAGCCAAATTTATTGTCATACCAGAAAATAAGCTTGACAAAGTGGTAATTGAGGGCAATGCCAGCCCCAGCATCGAAGGTGGAAGACTGAGTGTCGCTGTTGAAGTCGGAGGACACCCCCTGGTGCTCAGTGTAGCCCAGGATGCCCTTGATGGGGCCCTCTGATGCCTGCTTCACCACCTTCTTGATGTAATATTTGGCAGGTTTTTCCAGATGGAAAGTCAGGTCCACGACTGACATGTTGGCAGTGGGGACACGGAAGGCCATGCCAGCCAGATTCCTGTTCAGGGATGACCTTACCCATAGCCTTGGCAGTGCCAGTAGAGGCAGAGATGATGTTCTGGAGAGCCCCGCGGCCATCACGCCACAGTTTCCCAGAGGGGCCATCCACAATCTTCTGGGTGGCAGTGATGACATGGACGGTGGTCATGAGTCCTTCCACAATACCAAAGTTGTGATGGATGACCTTGGCCAGGGGTGCTAAGCAGTTGGTGGTGCAGGAGGCATAGCTGACGATCTTGAGGCTGTTGTCATACTTCTCATGGTTCATGCCATCACGATGATGGGGGCATCAGCAGAGGGGGCAGATATGATGACCCTTTTGGCTCCACCCTGCTAGTGAGCCACAGCTTTCTCCATGGTGGTGAAGACGCCAGTGGACTCTACCACATACTCAGTGCCAGCATTGCCCCACTTGATTTTGGAGGGATCTAGCTCCTGGAAGATGGTGATGGGATTTCCATTGATGATAAGCTTCCCATTCTCAGCCTTGATGGTGCCATGGAATTTGCCATGGGTGGAATCATACTGGAACATGTAGACCATGTAGTTGAGGTCAATACAGGAGTCATTGATGGTGACAATATCCACTTTAGCAGAGTTAAAAGCAACCCTGGTGACCAGGCACCCAATATGACCAAATCTGCTGACTCTGACCTTTACCTTCTCCATGGTGTCTCAGGGATGCGGCTGATGATGTGAGAGACGATGCAGCTGTCTGTCAAATGGGAGAAGCAGAGAGCCTCTTTCTGGAGTCTTGAAGGTAGCTCACAGAGAAACCCAGATTAAATGATTGACTTAAAGCTAAACTTAAAACTAAAGCCATGTGTCATTGGGGAGAACAAAGGGCCTGCTGAAGTCTCAAACAAATGGTCTCTGCCCTGCTCAAATTTGAATTCAAAGATATCCTTTTGCCAACTACATTCTCCATAGTTTCTCTGATTGGGTTGCATTTCAGTCTTTACCATTTCATCAATGTAGCTTTAGGCACACTTATTTTCCTAAGGTCCAGGCTATTTCTAATTCATTCTATATTTAGAAGTCCAAAATATCATCGTCAGTTTCCCTGAAACATCATGACTGGTTAAGGTTATCAACAGACGCTTCTGTCTAGAAGAAAAAATTCCTGTTAACCATTTCCCTATGGTATCCTTCCCAGCAGTAAAATTCTCAGCAAAGCTACTTGATTTCTTAGGCACTCATTTTTTTTTTCATAATGAGGCTGCCAATAGATGCCCATATAATGGAAATCTCCATTGACTACCATGGATTATCTCTATCTAAGCCTTGTAATCTGCATCAAGAAAGCATTTTCAATATCCTCTGTCTTTCTGGATAGTCTGTGTCCCCTTTTGTCATTATACAAATCCTCTTGAACATGCTTCTACCTTCATGTGTGTGCATTTCTGTACAGCAGTATATCCTCTTACCCTTATTATAGCACTTGATTATATGTACTTTGCTTTATTATTCTTTTCTCTAGTGTTTTTTTTCTTCTAAGCATGGATTTATTTCATCCAGCCGGTTCTAAGAATAGGAACCATATCTTCTAATTCTTCTTATGCCTCTAAATACCACTTAGCACATTGGAGATGCCTAATAAATATGCTTCCCTAGTAATATCAGCTTTCTGGTCTTTGCTCCATTTGCATTAATTTGCTTTCCCTTAAAAATTCCTCGAATTTATTTGTTATAATTAATATGTAAATTGTTTAGAAAACATTCTCAGGCCTCTTATAAACTCACTTCACCTAGTCACAGATATATTGTGACTAGGTAGCTGAATTTTGACTGGAAAGGAACCTTGGGTGTATGAGCTGTGACGTGACTGTATTCCTATGTTTAACTCAGCATCTCACTGGTGGCTTTTCATTACTACAACTCTAACTGGTTTATTAAGGGTGCTAAACTCAGTAGAGTTTAACTAAGAAACAACTTTTATCCTTCTTTCACAACTGCCCTTAATTATTGTACTTGATCAGATTTCCCTTCTATGCTTCCTTTGTGGCAACTTGGGCAAACCACACAGCCTTTCAGTCAATTTCAAAGTGTTAACAAACAGTCTTATTTTCCAGTATTAAATAAAACAGCACAACTCAATCTAATGTAAAAACTTAAATCTTCCATCTAATGGAAGCTTCCTCCCCAACACACCTGCTTCTCTACCTTGTCCCAGGGTCACTCAGAGAAAACGTGTTTCCTCAGGGCTGTAGACAAGCAATGATGCATGGCCTGATTCTCTGTTGGTTCTCCACTTGGCTTTTTCACTCTCAGCACTCCACTCAGCAGGCTGCTCTCAGATTCTTACAGAGTTGGGCTGTCAAAAAGGGAGGAGGGGTAGACGGTGACAGAGTTTCTAATGTGGCTGCTATGTGTATAATGGTGTCAGAGTTCCCTGTGTGACAAATGCCCCATTGCTGAATTTCTTTAAATGATGTGTTTTGTAGGTAGTTGGGGGCCCTCCCCACCATACCCACCCCCCACAGGGGAGTCTGTCCTGCACAGGGGAGTGTATTCTCTGGCTGACCTCTTGTGACACCCTCTCAGTTCTTTGCTCCAGTCATATAGCCCACTGAACTTTCCTTTGCTGGAGGGACCCTGATCCTGATTCCTGTCAAGACGGCCCTAGAATGGGTACCCCCAGTGGCATCATGGCCCATAAATCATCCTGCCTTGGGCTGATAGAAGTGCAGCTGACTTACTCTATCATCTTCTCAGCTTGTTTATTCTCCAGGGACAGTTACTATCCTGGAGGACAGTCCAGGTTCTCTCAAGAACTCTTTCTTGCTCCACTTACTAAAATCATTCCCTAGTGGACTAAGATGCTGGTCTCTTGAATGCAAGGGGTTGTGCTGAAGCCCCTTCCACTTGGCTGGGAGGGTTTGCAGGGGGTTGGGGGTGGCAGACCACCCTCATTTCCTTTTCCATGGAGGTGGAGATTGGAAAAACCACTCCCCTGAATTTCTCTGAAGAATCTTCTCTCTTGTGTGCAGCAGGCTGTGAATGATGGGCTAAGGTTCCCAGACCAGTTTGGGCTACTTCTTATGTAGCTAGTCCTGCAGGAAGGGTCTTTGAAATATGGGACATATAACTCTTCTGGTTTTAGCCTTGGAGATGTCAGATGAAGTCTCAGTTAACACCATGTCATGTTACAAAAACAATTTGTGGCACTAAAAGTCTCATGTTTTCTTAATGAAAAATAAAGTATGAATGCACACATTCCTTTAATGTTTATTCCAGATTCTTCTACCTGATTCTTCTTCTTTTTTTTTTTTTTTGAGACAGAGTCTTTCTATTTCACCAGGTGCCAGGCTGGTGTGATCTCGGCTCACTGCAACCAGCGCCTCTCGGCTTCAAGCAATTCTCCTGCCTTAGACTCCTAAGTAGCTGGGACTACAGGTGTGCGCCACCGCACCCAGCTAATTTTTGTATTTTAGTAGAGATGGTGTTTCACTATGTTGGCCAGGATGGTCTTGATCTCTTGACCTCGTGATCTGCCCGCCTTGGCCTCCCAAAGTGCTGTGATTACAGGTGTGAGCCACCGCACCTGGCCTTACATGATTCCTATAGGTGAAGCAAGGCATTTCCAAAGCCCAGATGTTTATTCTCTTCTTATTCTAGTATCATACCTTTTACCACCAAATTCAAAACATACGATTACAAAATTAGATAGGTAAATATTAGAGTGTAGACATGTTGAATAATATTTGAGTTCAGTATTCTTCATGTTGACGCCTCTTTTGGTTGAACAATTAATATTTGCATTGAAATATTCATTAGTTAAGAAAACCTGCTACAGAGAGAAGCATATTGTGTGCAATTCTTGGCTTTAGCAATTCTGATTTCTCATATGTTTTTGAGATCTCTTAATGCCGAGAATTGGATTCACTGCATAGACTTTCATATCAGGTGAACTGCTCAGCTTTGTGACCTTGGACAAGGCATTTTTATATGGGACTTGGTTGTATTATTTTTAAATTGAGGAGATTTTACTGGGTAATCTTTAAAGTCCTTCAAGCCTCGAATAGTTTGCCACATTTGGATAATATACATTCATGTTGGTGTGAATTGGAAAAAAAGCTTAAAAAATGATAACTGATTTTTAAAATATATCTGATTTAATATTTGCACTGATGCAGTGTTGTTAGACACAGAACTTCATCATTCACAAATTTATCATATAATTCATTCAGCCTTTAATTTTATTATTTAATATTGCTACACTTTTAGTAATGAAAAGTTAATGATCAGTGACTTTAATTATATGCTTGTTCTAATACTAGTATTCTCCCTTCACTGGTTGTAAAATAAGTTACTAAATGTTTCTCTTAGGCTATATGCATGTGTGTGTGTGTATACATGTATATATTTGTACAACCACTAGATAATAGAATAGGGCTTCTCATGAACAGTGAGCATAACACTGCCAAAACTAAACTCAGAATATCTCCCTTAGATATGCTCCTCAGGATTTCTTACCAGATGAAAAGTTACAAACCAGGAGTCTCCTATGACTTTTTTCTTTCCCTCACCTTTGACATCTAATCAGCTAGAAAATCCTTGGCTCAGCCTCCAAAGTTGATCTTAAATTAGTTCATTCCTCTCCACCTCCTCTGTTTCACCAATTCTGCCATTCCTTCCCTGGATTAAGGCAGAAACTGCTTTGGTGTTCTCTCAGTTTCTTTTGCTCCTAGGCTCTGCATATCAGCCCCAGTGGTCTTTCGACACCTAAACTGGTTCATTTTCCTCCCCTCCCTAAGACCTTCCAGTAGCATTTGCTTGCACTTAGAATAAAATCCAAGCTCCTTATTATGGCATGTTAGTTAAGGCGATACTGGCTGTGGTGGTGACTACAACTCAAATTTTTCAGTGTTTCACACATGAAAGCATATCCCTGGCTCAGGTAACAGTTCAGTGCACGTGTTCCTGGTTTTGAGCAATTTTCCTCCACATGGTGATTCAGGGACCCAGGTGTTTTCTTCTTCTGATCCTGTTATCTGCTATGGCCTCAGAGCCTTCTGCATCCAGCTTGCAGGTGGAGGAAGAGAGGATGGAAAAGGCACACCATTTTAAACTGCTGTGACATTAATATGACCCCATTACAGCAACTCACATTCCACAGATGAGAACTGGTCATGATAACCTACAAGCCACATTTGACAGGCTTCCAAATTACCCCTACCCCACCCTGGGGGAGGTCTTATGATTCATGGAGTATATCCTGTCCCTGAGTGAAGAATCTTATTGTGAGTTCCTCAAACTGTTAACTCACTGAATAATATGTATCCTACTGACACTGAAAAGGATGCTGATGTGTTTCTGAATCATGAAGTTTTACTGATTGTCTTGCACGTAGCACATTTTAGCCTGTATGATGTCATCTGTAGCCAATGATTGTAACCTCTGTATTGTAGCCTCCACTGAACAGGACAATTCTGGTATGAGTCCTCCTCCCTTCTTCTAAACTTTGCCATAAAAGCCTTCCAATTTGTAGCAGACTCTGGCACACATGAAACTTTGTTGGTGTGTCTTCCTGGGGAGACCCTCACAAATTATTTCTGCTTCATCAGCCTTAATTTCATTAACAGTCATCACATGACCTTCCCTAGAAGCTAGTGCAGGGAGCAAGAAATGTAGTCTCTGTCAGGGAGACACTTTCTATGCAGTGAAAAGCGCTATTTGGTGGCCAGCCAGTCAGCCATCCTGCCACACATGGTCTTCCAGGCCCCCATGACGTACCCCTGCTCCTCTTTCTAACTTCCTTGCATCTACTTTGCCCTGGCTATGGTCTAGCCACACTGGCGTTCTTCCTCCTCTAACTTCATACTCACACTTGCCTTAGGACTTTTGTGTTCTCTCCCTTTTGCCTGCAAAGTTTTGTTCCCAGAGCTTTGCCTGGGTATTTCTCTTTAACACTCAAGCCTCAGTTCAAATACCATCCTCTCAGGAGCCCCTTCCTGACTACCCAATACAGACACATCACCAGGTTTAGCTGTCTTTATAGCATGAATCAACTATCTGGAGTTATCTGTGCTTTTAACTTGGTTATTATCTACTTTTCACCTACTCTCCATCTGTATAATGTAAACTCCATGCCTGACTATCTTGCTCTCTTCTGTCTATACCATGACTGGACATATTTATCACTCAATACGTATTTATTAAATGAATGGATAGAATATTTTGGTTCTGGGTTCAAATTAATAAAGAAGAGTTGGTATAGGAATGTCGACACCATTCTACATTTTTAATCACTAAGATTCAGTTGTGCAGATCAATCATTCAACCAGTAAAATCAACCAGTTCTGCATTAAATTCTCATTGTGCCATCCTGGAAGAATCTGGTAGTATATCTTAATCCAGTCAACCAACTAACCAACCAATCTATATCCTGTTAGAAATCCTTCTGTTCAAATATTTAAAAATGTACTTAAGTCTCCTGGAATTTTTAAAATAGTCTTTTCCTGACTAAATGTGAATCTGCATTACAAGCAGTACATTTTGTTTGCAAGTAATTCTTATAGCCACTAATCACACTATTGGGGAATACAAATAAACCAGTGCAAAGCAATTCTAATGGCTGCTCCGACAGCCAGTTTTAAAGCTGCTAATGAGACTTGAGGCATTAGAGTTTAGTATGTGCTCAGAATTTTAGAATGACTTCTTAATTCCTTTTCCTTATTATTTCCAGGGTAGAAATTCAAAGCCCTTTTGAATTCTTATTGATGAAATTACTGGCAAAAATACAGAGTTTTATAAGCATATATTTTACTCTACTGAGAGGCAACATTGAACAGTGAAACAAATATTTGTTTCAAAGTCAAAAATCCTGAGCTTAAATTTTTTGGGTTTACCATTAGTCAGCTGTGTGACCTTGGGTAGGTTGTTAATTTTTTTCTGTGCATCAGTTTCTCAATCCATATAAAGACAGTGAAAATCCTCACAGGGCCTTTGTGAGGACTAAATATGAGTATTTAGCTTAAAGCCGACACTTAGTAGGTGCCCAAAGCATGTTAATTTTTCTCCTTTACAGTATTCTTTACTCCATTTACCCCAAAGTTCTTTAGAAGACAAAGTCTGATAGAGCAAACAAAATTTCTCATACGTGCTCAGGGCCGAATTAGAAATGTTGGAGTCATTTATTTCTCTTTTTCTCATGCATCTAATAAGTTGTAAGTCATGTTGAGTCTACTCGAACTATTCCTGGAGGCCATCCACTTATCTCTGGATACTATATCTCCTAACTTTCTCAGTAGGATAACTCCAGTCACCAACTGGTCTCTTCAGTGCCTTCTTTTTCAACTCTATCCTCTATATTGTGTCACTGTTAGTTTTCTAAAATACTGATATAAACATATTACTTTCCTTCTTATGGCTCAGAGCCTTCAATTGCCCATAGGTTAGAGTATGTCCATGTAAATTCTTAGCACGGTCTAGCTCTAAATAACTTTACTAGCCAAATTTTCTTCCTTCCTACTCTCTCACCCTACATTCTTGTTTTACTGACCTTTTCATTATTCCCCAGTCTGTCTTCTGTGAGCCTTTCTGCCTTGAAAGGTAGTTCATTTTCTATTTAGAATATTCAACCTTTTCTTCTCTGCCTGGTTAACTCCTACTCATCCTTCAGGATCCAGGTCACGTATCACTTGTTCAGCTCTGTTGTGCATGTGGACATTGGCAATGTCTGTGCTCTACCACTGTGTCTACTGCTGGAGTCCAGGCTTGTCTGGGTGAATCCTAAAAACTGGGGTGGGATGGGTGGTCTCTTCTGCTGACAGCCTGGTAATGACACATAAACATTCCATAAAATTTAAAACATTATTAAATTCATTTTACATTATATTACTTAATAAAGCAATTCATGTATTTCAGATTTGGAATCTGAAATAGAATTCAAATCAAAGTATATAATATTAAGATGCTAAAAGAAACCACATTTAGCAATAAGAGATCTGCAATTTCAGTCAAGGAAAAATAACATAAACCACCTTCAAAAGCAACTTACTCAACAATAAAATTTGATCAAAGAGTACAACATTAAAATCAGATACTGCTGTGTATGCTAATTATAAAGTATATAAAATTTTAACCTGTGATGAAAACCTCTGGTGAAAGGCAGATAAAAGAGTAAGGCTTAAGTCGATGATATTGCATTTCCTGATAATAAAAGTATAGCATCTATTACAAATGTGGTCTGCAAACTTAAAAAAAATTAGGTGTGAATTGATCTGCATGCAGAGAATGTTGCTCTTTACTGCTTTAGTCTGTCTGCCAAAAATCAGTCAACAAACAGTTTCAGGGCATTCTCTATGCTCTGGGCACTGTGCTAGGCATTGTGGAGATTATAAAGAAGTGTAAAAAGGTGGTTCCTGGCCCCAAAGGCTTTTCAGTCTATTTCTTGTTCAGCTTAGCTTCATCTCAGATTCCCTCTCCTAAACTTGTACTCAAGAATTTGGTTAATGAGTGCCATGCTATATCCACACCCTTCTTCTAAATCCAGTATCAGCACTTGCTTTCACATTTCACATCAGCTTGTCAAGTCCCACTCCAGTTAGGAGCACTCTGGCCTGCATCTGTCTCTCTTCCACAAGAGGTGTGTTTACCTAGTTAATATTCTCCCCATCTTGCCCCAGAGCTTTCACCACGGTTTGTAAAAATTAAGGCCCCTCATTTACATGTAATTACCTTCACCTCCATCACCCTAAATCTTTCTCTACATACTCATGTTTCTGGAAGGAAATGAATCTTAATCTCATCTTCAGTTCCCGTCTAGAAAGCACTTTGTTGTCCTCTCTTTTTTTTCCCAGAAGACTCTTGAACCCCAAAATTACTCAGGGGAGGTGCTGTGTTACCAGTTAAGCTCTTTGACCTGAGTTTTCACTAAGATCTTATCAGGAGAGAGGATGGATAAAACATAGGGTAGGTGGATGGAGATAATTTAAGAACTTGGAATGGGGTGGAGACTCCTGAAGACAGAAAGTAGCAGCTCACAGAAGAGGTGAGAGAGAGGAATAGTGATATGCTGTTTAGTTTACAGTTTTCTCTAAAGTCTGGTCCTAAGTATTGAAATAGCTCCTCTCTTTAGGGTCTAGTTTCATGAACTCTGCTGCTAGACATTTTTTTTTTCCAGTGAATATTTATTACCCCAACTGTAATCCTTCATTTAACATAATGTAAAAATTGTGGAAAAAGAGAGCAATTAGTAATAAATCATCATCTCATCCATTAGCAGTAAATAATACCACTTTGTCAAAGTCAATCATCAAGCAGTCAGCTAGAGGTGATTATGTGTGCTACCCAAGTGGAATCAGTCCAAAAACAAACCACAGCTCCCGTTTATTATCCTAATTATGCCTTAATATGATGCCATATTTTTCTCCCATAAACTTGATGACAATAAAAGGGTAACAATGAAAACTGACAGGATAAGTGAGCAAGGAAGGATAGCCTGAGATATTTCCCAGCCCTTCCACTTACCAATCTCTCTAATTTCTGATGCTGAAAAAAGGTCTAAGACTCAATGAGGGAGTTAAAAAGAACAGGGAAACCCTTGGTGTGTTGTATACACCACTATATGGAATAATCTTTGCCTATGAGTCTATTAATCAAATCAGAATACAGGCAGTTCTCACTTTCCATGGTGCCATGTCAATTGTCTGCATAGCAGAACTGTGTCATCATTTTATACGGTTCAGTGGTAACTGAGATTACCATGGAATTGTGCAAAAGAGAGGACAGTTCTGATATGCACACAATTCAGTTAGCATAGAACTGTGCAAAGTGGGAACTACTTGTAGATTGTGTAAAATAGCCCTTCACTCCAACCTTTATTAACTTGAATTTTATCAGACTCTGTGGAAGCAGTGGCATTGATGGTTAAATAAATGCAAAAGGTTTCTATGACATCCTAATCTGTTATATAGGATGAAAGATGCACATTAGCTGGATTGAGTGGATCCATGATAGGAAGATGAGACTTCTGTGCTGGAAAGGGTGAGAGAAGTATAGGGTGGGGGCTCAAAGGCATAGTTTAAAGAAAGGAGTTAGGTGGAGAAACCAGGTTTGAGGCAAGAGAAAGAATATTGGTATGGTGATTGATATGAAAGGTCTAGCTAAAGAAAATTAGGGCATTGTCCAGAACCAGGAGAAGGCCAGTCAAAGATTTGTTGGGTTAAAGTCTGGGGAATCCTCCTTGAATTATCTCCTCAGGTGATGTTGCTATTGGGATTGCAATCTGTTGTGGATACCTCCATGGAGGATTTGCACAGCCTAAATGAACCTCTCAACTGGCCCAACCAACCACAGTGGTTTGCCCTATGGGGACATTTCTGACAAGGTCACTCTGCTCCCTGGCCACATGGAATTGTCCAAGGATATTCCCCCAACCTGAGCTGGACCAGACTCCTTTCCCTGTAGATTTGGAATTGAGAATTACCAAAAGCAGTCAGATTCCTATGTCGGGGCTGGATCATTGAAAGCTTCCTTGCTGTGTGGTGGGTGTTTTTTCTCTGACGTGTACACCAAAGACGCAGAGCATGCCTTTTAGCTTTATTCTTTGGTATCTGCGACATGCAGATGGGAATGGAGATAAGAGAGAAAGAGATGCTCTTGAATGTTCTTCTGGTTCCTGGATCTACTCTCTTTTGAGGCCAAGATATGCTCCTGTCTTGAGTTTCTTCAAGACATTCCTGTACCCTATGTTAAACTCAACTTTTCGATTTAAACTTATCTGAACACATTTCTGTTTCTTGCAAGTACATAATTCCAACATATGATAGGAGTCTAAAGGGCACAGGATAGATAGAATGAGGACACGAGATCTTGATTGGGAGGAAACGCAGTTTAGATGAACAAAAAAATTAGAGTGATCCCTATTCCAAGCTCTGAGTCTCAGAGAGTGGCTTGTGGTCAGAAGGTTCACCAAAACCTTCAGTGATTAGCAATAGTCTTTAATGATCCAAGCTTACACTATGTTGAGTGATGTGATATTTATTTATGATGAACTTCTTTCAGTTCTATTTTTTTATTTTATTATTATTATTATTTTTATTATTTTTTAATTGTATTTTAGGTTTTGGGGTACTTGCAAGAAACAGAAATGTATTCAGACAAGTTTAAATTGAAAAGTTGAGTTTAACATAGGGTACAGGAATGTCTTGAAGGAACTCAAGACAGGAGCATATCTTGGCCTCAAAAGAGAGTGGATCCAGGAACCAGAAGAACATTCAAGAGCATCTCTTTCTCTCTTATCTCCACTCCCATCTGCATGTCGCAGATACCAAAGAATAAAGCTATAAAGCCTATACTGTATATAGTCGGTGCCCTGTAATTCAAAAACCCCAGCAGACCAAGTCTAGAATCTTCTGGTCCTTATTCTTGAGTTTCATGTCCAGCCATTTGCTGCCTCACATCCTTTTCACCAGCCAACCTCCAACTGAACTTCTTTCAGTTCTATTTTTTTATTTTATTATTATTATTATTATTTTAATTGTATTTTAGGTTTTGGGGTACATGTGAAGAACATGCAAGATTGTTGCATAGGTACACACATGGCAGTGTGATTTTCTGCCTTCCTCCCCATCACCTATATCTGGCATTTCTCCCCATGCTATCTCTCTTCAACTCCCCACCCCATGCTGTCCCTCCCCTATTTCCCCCCAACAGACCCCAGTGTGTGATGCTCCGCTCCCTGTGTCAATGTGTTCTCATTGTTCAACTCCCACCTATGAGTGAGAACATGTGGTGTTTCATTTTCTGTTCTTGTGTCAGTTTGCTGAGAATGATGGTTTCCAGGTTCATCCATGACCCTACAAAGGACGCGAACTCATTGTTTTTTATGGCTGCATAGTATTCCACGGTGTATATGTGCCACATTTTCCCTGTCCAGTCTTGATGGGCATTGGGGTTGGTTCCAGGTCTTTGCTATTGTAAACAGTGCTGCAAGGAACATTCATGTCCATGTGTCCTTATAGCAGAATGACTTGTAATCCTTTGTATATATACCCAGTAATGGGATTGCTGGGTCAAATGGAATTTCTTTTTTTTTTGTTTTGTTTTGTTTTTCTTTTTTGGTCTTTCTTTTTTTTTATTTTTTATTTTTTTGAAAGAAAGAAAAAGAGAAAAGAAGAAAGAGTGAAAGAAAGAAAAAAAAGAATGTAAGAGAGAAAGAAAGAGGAAGAGAAAGAGGGAGAGAGAATGGGATTCTTGTTCTATTGCCCAGGCTAGAATGCAGTCTAAAAATGGGTATTAAAAACCTCTTTTATGCCAA